>PVJX010028830.1:0-23438 GCA_004027295.1 Dolichotis patagonum | reverse complement strand
GTCCCCAGTCCCAGCGGTGTGTCCATGAATTCTCCTGTATCCTCTCGTAATGCCCTGACCCCCTAAGCAGGTCTGTGTCTATTTCTGTTACTTTCAAGCATGCAGGCACCGGTCTTCTGCCCCTGCTGTCTCTCGCCTCTGCTCACCAACTCCCAGAATAGATCATCAGACCCCCAGGGATCAGAAATGGATCTACTGCGCTGGGTCCCTGGTGCTGGGAATGGTCCAGGGCCCTCGCCCATCTGCCAACACTCACCCACGAGGAGCTCCTAGGAGGAGGCCTCGTCAGGCCTGAGGCCCCAGAGCACACCAGAAAGAAAAGCAGGGAGGAAGTGGGAGCCACTACTGTAACAGGCTGACCTGGGGGTGTGGACACCTCCACCTGGAATGCCCACCCCAGCCCAGGACTGCACAGGCCAGCCTTGCGGAGAGGCTCTGTCTCCCTCCTGGGGCTAGGAGAGAATGCGGAGCGGAAGGCAGGCTCCCTGAATCCAGACGACACTCTCCTCGCACGCATCAGCGCAGCACTGACCTTCTTTCAAGCTTTCTGTTGCCCCCAGAGCTGGTTTGGCCCTGGCAAACCCAGGAGGGCATCCCATCATCCTCCAGCGTCCCCCACCCCACCCTCAGGCTCAGTCCTCTCCCCTGCTGCGGACCAGCTGCAACAGCACCACCTCCAGGCCATGCTGAGAAATGCGTTTTCCAAACCCTGGATTACCCTCCTGAGGCCTGGGCCAGGATGGCAGCTGGGGAGCTGGACAGCCTGCCAGCTGGGGGGCTGGGCAGCTCATGTCCCCTCTCAGAGCCCCTTTGTAAGGTAGGTGTGGCAATGAGAAGACAGCAAATAACACGTACCCTTGGCTTCAAGGAAAAACCCAATAACCCATTCCATTAGGGTCTAGATAGTGCACTTGTCAGCCTAGCTCGGATCTCAGACTTACCCCATTGTTCCCTTTCAACTTTGGATCTCAGATGCACGGCATTAGATGGATTGTAAACTTCAGTTCACCTCAGGATCCTTCTTGAGTCCTTTTGTGTTTGGTCTTCTTTGTGTTTGTTTACTTCTTCCTCTTCCTTCCTCTTTCTCTCCCCATAGGCAAACACTCTTATGCTATCAGTGTGTGAGTGTGTGTCCCAGTGTGTGCATCCGTGAAGACAGACACAGTGGCTTACATAAGCACTACTTGCCGGGCATCTTATTTGCCATTACATTTCCTCCACCTGCCAGGCCGCTCCACCGACCTGCTGCACAGTGCAGCGCCATTCACATCTGCCACATGAAACTTACCCTTTCCTTCATCAGGACGCTTTTGTTATTTCCACCCACTCGCCAGTACAGCTCATGTCCTCAGCCAGGTGTCTGCACACCTGCGAAAGCTACTCTGGATACAGACCCAGAAGTGGCTTTGCTGGGGCTTGGGATATGTGCTCTCCACAGGGACCAGGGTTCCTGTGTCCCCAGCTCTTCACCAGCCTGTGACCATCTGAGGGTTTTAAAATAGAGCTCACAGTCGCCTCTCACTCCTCTCCTATTCCAGCAGTCCCTCCTGGTGCAGACCAAATTGGCAAAGCCTCCTCTCTGCCATGGACCATTACCTTTAAAGACAAGAGGCACAAACGGCTGGATATGCCTCCCACACCCCATGATTTGCTGTCATCATACACTATGCTGTCAGGAATACTGCATGTGGCCGCTCCCTTGACCACAGTCACTAACTTGGCACAAGTTAGTGACAAGTTAAAGACAAACAAGTGCATAACCAGACCCAAGATTCTACCCATTCCACAGATGCCCATCAACCAATCAGATGCAGCTTGGATGCCCACCACCTTCCTCCAGGAAGTAGAAATGTTGCAGTACTTGTGCCCCAGGCGAGGCACATGAGCTGCCCAGTAGAGGGGACATGAGCTGCCCAGCCCCCCCAAACAGCATCAGTGCAGGAAATTTAGTCCAGGCTGCTGACTGGAGCCTTCCTTAGTCATTTTCTTGCTTGTCTATGAGGGAGGAAGGGCCCCTGCAGCACAGAACAAACGAGGGCCTGTGATCAGAAAGCGATGTCCTCTTCAAGCTCATATTTCTCCAACTTCATGAAGTGCCTTGCATAGAGGCATTCACAGTCATGTGCTCTGGAATCAAAATGTTCTGGACCCAAGTTCCAACTTAGCCACTTCAAAGGGCTGTCATCAACAACGAAGACACAGTGCAAGTAAAGCGCTTAGCAAGGCTCCAGACACATGCGAAACCTCAAAAATGATGATCAGTTATTATTAACCACCCATAACACAGGAAATACTTCACTTTATGAATAATAAAAGTGACACCCAGAGAGGCTGAGTGACTCTTAGGAAAGCTGGGTTCAAACCCAGGTCCATCTGTCTGACACCTCCTGTGTTTCCATCTCCATGGGCTCCCTAAACTCACCGGCTCCTCTGCCAGGACCCAGCTGGGTCGGGCTGCAAGGCCTCTCCGAAGCTCCAGGCCCTCCGGTCCTCCCCAGGCCTTGGGTGCAGGCAGGAGTCCCTCGAGGGGTGGGAGGCCCAGGGCAAGTCCGGGCCCAGGCCAGGCTGCCTGGAGGAGCCCAGGTGCTGGGAACGAGGCTGCCTGGCCATTCTCCAGGCATATTTAGAGCCAACTCGAGGGAAACCCCAATTCTGTCAGTGCTGGCTCGCCTGGGGCACAAGTACTGCAGACATTAAATATTAAACATGTCGGCTGCCTTCCAAGCTTGGTAATTAAAACTCCTATTTCATATTTTACACAGGATGGACAGGGAGGTCACAGGCTGTTCTGGGAGGCTCCGCAGTGCCTTGTTCACAGATGAAGTGGCTCTTCAGAGGAAAACCTCCCTCTCCTCTCACTCGGGACCCTCTGCCCTACTTAGAAAGTGATTTCCAGGGAGGGAGGGCAGGCACTGGACCACCAGCGGCCTCGAGGGTGGAGGGCCCCTGGCAAGGGTCCCAGCAGATTCTTGGGCTTTCTACTTCCTCACAATGGGTCTGTGTCCCCAGGAGTGGGTAGAACCCTCGGCCACGGGCCTCTGCTGCCATGGCAGCCTGGGAGCTGAGTTGGCTCTGCAAACCCAGGGAGGGAACCAGCGCTGCAAGCCCCAATGAGGGGGAGGGAAGAAGGGAGGGGGTTTCTTCTCTTAGTCTCTAGCGCCATCTCCTGGCCAGAATCTGAACTGCAGCTCTCCAGCGGGAGACCGAATTTGAGTTTGGAGCAGGGGTCTTGGAAAGGGGAACAGAGAAAAATCAGGCCTGATGCTTTCAGCAGCTTTTTCTTCCTTTTCTCTTTCTCCCCCTCTACCTCTCATCTGTCTCACTCCAAGCCCCCAAGCCTCGCTCTCTTCAGGGTCTTCCTCTGTAATCCAGGAAAGCCTTGAACTCACTAAATTGCCCAGCCTAGCCCCAAACATTTGATCCTCCTGCCTCAGCCTCTCAAAGGCGCTGGGGTGCTGGCATGCTGGGATTACGGGCGTGCACCACCGCTCCCAGCAACCCCTTTGGAAACAGTTTTTAAAACAAGATGCATACTTTCCATTGATCATTCAGTGGGTCAGTCCTCGGTCAAGAAAGAAACAGAGGGCCAGGGACGGAGCTCAGCGGCACAGCGCCCTCCTGGCAAGCGCGAGGCCCTAAATTTGATTGGGGGGGGGCGAGGTCTTTGTGGCCCCTCCCCGGCCTGAGGACTTGCGCGTGCCCGGCCCCTGACTTCGCGCCCTGGCCTCGGTGAGGTCATTCAGTGTCTCCCTGTGGGTGCCGTCCAGGCGGGGCCACGCCCAGCCTAGAGGGGAGCGCTCAGGCTGGGACGGAACTTCCGGGGTCCCCCCACACGCGGCCAGTCCTTCTGGAAGGCCGCTCCTTTGCGCGTGGAAGCACATGCGACCCTCCTCCTGCCCCTACCCCTAGTCCCAACCACTCACCCTTCTCCCCTGCACCCAGGCCACCCTGGCCCTTTTCAGTCCACTCGACCCCTAGGATGGCGCCCATCGACTTTAAATGAACCCTAAGCTCTGTGTCCTGCCCTGAAGGGGTCTGCGGAGTCGGGAGGAGGCTGTGGTCTGAGCCCTTCTCTCTCCTGCCTTCCTGTTCCAGCCTAGGGGGGCCTCTGGGCTCCTCAATGCTCCGTGTTCTCCGACCTCAGCTCCCTGGCAGAGGCTGTTCCCTCTGCCGGCAATGCTGGTGCCTGCTCCTCTGATTAAGAGCTCTTCATGTCTTGGGGGCGTCTGGAGGAGGCCTTTCCTGGACGCCCTCTCTCAAGCCTTCCTGCCCCGCTGGTTCCAATCCCAGTCTTTTGTTTGGTCCTCTCCATGGAACTTGACTGGCTTTTGTTTTTTTCTGTTAATTTGTTTTCACTGTCTCCCCAGCCAGAAGGTAAAATTCCTTCTGTACTGGCCATCGGACCAGGGACCCTCCACACTGAACTACATTGCCAGCCTTTTTATTTTACTTCTGGTTTTGTTTTATTTAGAGACAGGTCTGCTAAGTTGCTAAGCTACTCAGGCTGAGCTTGAAATCCTCCTGCCTCAGCCTCCCAGAGTGCTGGGATGACAGGCCTGCCCCACCACGCCTGGCTGAATGTGAATTCTGAGTCGGAGGGAGGATGTCCATTGTGTTCACCACTGCACAGGGCCTGGCTCACGATGGGTAGAGTGAATGACAAAGGGTCCCTGGGAGCAGAGGGGGTCAGGGAAGCTGTCCAGAGGAAGTGACATCCCACCACGACCCAGGAAAGTGATAGGAGCAGCCTGGATGAAAAGGGAGTGGCCAGCTGGGAGGACCCCCCAGGAAAAGGGAGCCGCAGGTGACAAGGTCATAGACAGGAAGATGCCTGGCACCTGCCTGAAACTAAAAGTGGAAAGAAAGCTGGCGTGGGGCCGGGTAGTGGGCACTGGGAGGACCCACATCAAGGCTGCGGCTTTGACCCTCACGCCCGGGAGCAGAGAGGCAGAGAGGGATGAGCGCGGTTTTCTGTCTCCCAAGTATCCTGCAGGCCACGCTTGAAGCATGCAGGAGGCCCAGGCAGTAGACCAGGTTGGGGGCCACTGCTGCAGCCAGGTGAGACGCAGGGCTGAGCCGCACAGCCCAGGAGAGAGAGGGGCGTGGAGAGAAACGCTGGGAAGAGAAGCTGGAGGGGGGAACCTCGGGTAGGGATCAGGTAGGGAGTTGTGAAAGACAGGAGCACCCAGCGACTCACAGCTGCCAAACCAGATATATACGGAGGTGACGTTCATTGGGATAAGGCACAGCACGCGTCAGAAAAGAAAAGAAATGTCTCTGTTATCCTGTAGGTTGCAAATCCTAGAAAGCGCATGTCAAACTGGCTTCAGTCACTGGGAAGTCCAGAAGTAAGATCAGCTTGGGGTTTGTTTTGTTTAGAGGTCAATAATTCTATCGGGGACCCTATTTTGTTTTGTTTTTTCTTTCTTCTTTTTGGTTCTGTCTTCTGCAGACTTAGTATCTTCCTGAGGCGGCTTCCTTTGTGGTGGCAAAAGGGCTGCAGCAGCTCCAGGCTTCACACCTGCACCTGCTCAGCCCACAAGAAAAAGAACCAGCAGGGTTCTCAGAAAGGAAGCATAGTCTTTCTCTAAAGTCAGAAAACACTTCCGCTCACATCTCATTGGCTCAAAGTAAGCCTTGTGCCTATTTCTATAACCTGTGGGCTGGGAATGACCTGGCTTTAGCGTGTAAAGCCTGCTCACTGGAACTAGTTACCACGGCCAGGAAGAGATGCCTGTTTGGAGTAGATCGGACCAGGTTCTCCATGTTGCTTCACATGGCATCTTTGGGGCCATGGTCTGTGTCATGGCATATGAAGAGTCCCCCTGGGTGACAGAGTTGGAGGCTTCTGAACTATCAAACCAGAGTCCATTCCCAGAGCTCAGAAGTGCCTCAACCTCCCCTCTCCAAGTCTTGCTTTTTGGGACAGGGTCTCGCTGTATAGTTCAGGCTGACCTTATACTCATTATCTAGCCCAGGCTGGCCTCGAACTCATGGTGATCTTGCTGCCTTGGCCTCCCAAGTGCTGGGATTACAGGTGTTGCCTTAAAAGGGAACCGTCGCTTCTAGCTTATTTTGACCACTTTGAACTTGAACTTCAGATAAATGGTCAACCTCACATAAAGGCAGTTGCAGGGCTGGGACCAGGGCTCAGATTTGGGGCTCTGGTTAGCTCAGCAGTCAACCGCGCTGCAGGCGTTACCTGGCAACACTTCTCATGACTGTACCCTCACCTGTAGTGGAACTGATACTGTTTATGTGTCCCCGCCCACCTGCAATCACAGTGCCGCTGTCCAGTGTGATGCTGATAGAAGAGAACAATTTTGAGTGAATGGCCTTTAGGGGGTCAAGGCATCGCTGTGCCCTGACATTGGATTCGCTCATGCTTGGTCCCATGTGTCTCGCAGGCAGTCAGGAATGCCCACGACACAGAGGGAGCCAGCGAGCCCAAGGTGAGGGCCTCCCACACCTGCTTCAGATCCTTCCCTTGTATCCTGCCTCTGTGTGCTCCTTAATAAATCCCCCCAGAGGCCCAGGGCTGAACACAACAGTTCCTGTGTCACTCACCGGGCTTGACTGATGGGGCTGGGCTCGGTGGGACTGTTCTGTCACCCTCCAGGGACAGCTGGTGTGTGGCACAGTATGAGAGTAGGTAAGCCTGGGAGCCCCTTGCGTGGCACCTCACTGGCCAGGGCAGTCAGGATGGGGCACAGACCCCCTTGGGGGTGGCGGGGCAGGGAGCACAGCTGTGTTTGTTCTTAGTAGGGAGCAGTGTTGTGATACACTACCGTCCCCTCCCACGCTCATCCTCATGGAAAGGAGATTTAGGAGCTGCTGGCTGAGCAGCTCCTAAATGCCCACCTCTGGTAGGGATTCTGGGTAAATGGTCAACCTCACATAAAAAATAAGAAGGGCTCAGTATATAAGAGGCACTGAAGTGAAGCAGTAATCCCATGCCTGTAATCCCAGCACTAAGGAGGCTGAGGCAGGAGGATTGCTGCTGTAAGTCTGAGGCCAGCTTGAGCCACATAGTAAGTTCAAGACCAGCCTGAACTACATAGCAGAGACCCTGTCTCAAAATAACAACAAACACAGAGGAGGAGAGTGAGAGGCGGCTGATGAGAGAAGAGGGCAAGGAAACAGTGCTGCCTGGATTCTGGCTGCAACTTGGGTCCCATTCCAGCACTTCCTAAAGCCCAGCCAGATTCTTGGCCTGGCTTCCTTTTACTAGGCCACTGCAGGAGTCCAGGCTGAAAGAGACAACATACATACATTTAAAAATTCCCTAGACATTTACTAAATTGGCTTTCCAGATGAGAGGTAGAAGAGTCCACTGTGGCCAGCCTCAAGCTGGAAAGACAGAATCCAGGAGATGCTCAGTTCACAGAGCTGGAAGCTGCAGAGCGGTGGGTGGGGCTGGAGGAGTTGGGGGGTGGATCCAGACACAGCACCAGCCTGACAGCAAGAGTTCCGGCAGGAGTCAGTGCCCAAATGAAGACGCTGGAGTCTGATGTCCACAAGCAGTGGCAGTGCCATGGAGCAGTCTGAGCATGGCTGACTTCCTCCCTAGAGACTTCCCTTCTACTCCAGCTGGGCTGCAAGCCCACTGGATGGTGCCACCCACCTCAGTTCGCTAGCACCCATGCCAGTCACCTCTGGAACACCCTCAAAGTCATGCATACATTTTTAAATATTTTTGGTGCAGTGGATGGAACCAGGGCCTCATGCATACTGTGTGTGATGTACCACTAAGCTGCATCCCCTGCTGACATGCTGTTAAAAACCACTCTAAGAGGAATTGAGACACTGAGAATGACAGGTGGCAGGTGGCAGGTGGCAGGACTTATTATTGCCAAGCTATGGTGATTCTGACAATGTGGGATCAGGACAAGAAAAGACACAAAGGCCAACAGAGGGGAGGGGGACCTGCAACAGCCCCTGCAGGTGCACATACAGACGGATGATAGAAGCAGCCACAGCGGCACTGGGGAAAGGAGAGGGTCCTGTGGCAGTTTTTCAGCACTATAACAAATGCATGAAGCTATCAGCTTATCAAAACAAAAGGTTTGCTTTGGTTCAGGGTTCTGTGCCTGACCAGTAAGGCCTGTTGCTTTGGGCTATGGCAAGACACACTTCCTGGCAGGCGCCTATAGCAGAGTAAAACCACTTTCCTGGTGTCCAGGAGGCAAAAAGAGACCAGGAGGGGCTAGGTTCCCACAGTTTCCCTCAGGGAAATAAGATTCCTTTATGTCCCACCTCTCATACATTCCACCCCCCCCCCAAGCCTATGTGTCAGTGGGCCTTTGGGGAACAGTCAAGATGCAAAGCCCAGGTCCTTAGTAATTTGGGATGGTTGGGTATCCAGAACAGGAAAATCTCTTCCTTCACTTCAGGCAACAATGTAAGCTGTGTGCAGGCCTCAAGGAGGATCCCGAATGAGGAGCTGAGGAGCTCTCAGGAACCACAGTGGCTGCTCTGCCCCCAGCCCTCTGCTTCTCATCCCCTCCTGACATTTATAGAGCAGTTTAGATGCTGGGCACTGCAGTGGGGCTTTTAGTGTGTTCTCACTGGGCCAGTATGAGTCTCCCATTTTATAGCCCAAAAAACTGAGGCTCAGAGTAGGTCACTGTCCAAGGACATGGTTAGCCACAGGAGACAGGGGTGCAGCACCAACCCCCAGAGGGCAGACGTGGAGCCCTCTGTGCTATGGTGCCCCTGCTGCAAACAAGGAGTGCACTGATACGGGTTTAAGGTGTTGGAGGAATTGGGAGAATAACGGTTACAAAGCAAATGAAGGCCACATGTGGTGGTGCACAGCTGTAATCCCAGCACTCAGGAGGCTGAGGCAGGAGGACTGACCTGAGTTCAAGGACAGCCTGGGCTACATACGGAGACTCTGTCTCAAGAGAGAGAGAGAAAGAGAGAGAGAAGTGGTGAGTATATCTGGAGCGGTGGGTAGCACCAGACTGGAGGGCCTAGAATACCACCCAGAAAGTTGCCAGCCTCCTCCCCTCCTCCTTAAGAGAGATGGGGAGTGATGGGAAAGTAGGGTCACGCTGGCTCCTCCTCACCATGGGGCCTGCTGCAGGGCGGACATTGGACCCCGGGCTGGCAGTTCTGCCTGAGGACTGCTTGGGCTTGGGTCCTCCCTGCAGCTCGCCTCCCTGGCTCTTGGGCCTTGCAGGTGGCCCAGTGGTGTCTCCCCTGCCCAGGTCATGCCATAGTCTGCCCTTGCTAGCTGCCACATCAGAGTGGAATGGACAGCCCAGAAGTTGGGGTGCTCTAGCCACAGAACGCAGAAACCCCCTTGAACTGGTTCATTCCCTAGAGTGGAAATGTCAGGTTTCAGGGGTTTTGTATGTTTGTTTGCTTTTTTCTTTTTCTTTCTTTCTTTCCTGTATTTATTTATTTTTTTTTAACAGGGGCTCACCATATATTCCAGTATTTCAGGCTGGCCTTAAACTCACTAAGTAGTCCAGACTGGCTTGGCCTTAAACTTGCAAAGATACTCCTGTACCACTGAACAAAGAAACTCTCAGGTGGACAGCTGTTGCAGCCTCCTTACAAGTCTCTTTCCATTTGTGTTAAAGTAGGCGAGTCAGCCCTCTCTTTAAAGTCTCTAGTTACCGGAAGGCATAGTGGTGCACACCTGTAGTCCCAGGACTTGGGAGGCTGAGGCAGGAGGATGGCAGTGAGTTTGAGGCCAGCCTGTGCTACATAGCGAGACCCTGTCTCAAAGAAAAGAAAAAACAAATAGCTGAGGATATAGCTTAGCAACCCAGTGCCTGCCTGGCATGTGTGAGATCATAAGTTCAATTCCTGGCACAAACAGAAACAAAATCAAACTTCAGTTACCAGCACAGTGATAGACATATTGCTCAATGAAACAGAATTGGGAGTCCAAGCACAAACTCATAAATTTATGGTTGTATTAGTCAGCTTCCCATTGCTAGGAAAAAATACCTGACACATGCAACGTAAAAGAGAACAGTTTTCAAGAGAGAATGAATTTGGGTTTGTGGTTTCAAAGGTTTTGCCCATGATCCACTGGCTCGAAGGCAGAGATATCATGAGAGAAGGGCAGGGAGGGGGAAAGCTGCTCCCTTCATGGCCTCCAGGAAGCAGAGTAGGAGGGGAAAGTCCAAGAAAAGATCCGCTCTACAGAGGCAGGCCCCTAGTGGCTGTTTTCCTCCAGGTCCCACCTCCAAAGCTTCTATAACCCCCCCAATATTGCCATCAAATTATGATCTTATCAATGGGTGAATTCACCAGCGAAGTTAAAGCTTTCATGAGCAAGCACTTCCCAGAAGCCCGTCAGCAACCAACCCTCCAACACCCCTTTTGGATGGGCGTTTTAGATCCCAACTATAGCAATGGTCAATTAATGTCCAAAAAGGATACCAAAATGATCAGTAGAGAAATCCTTTATCTGCAATAAATGGTTCTGTAACAACTAGATATCCTGATGTAAAGGAATGAAGTGGATCCCTACCTCATGCCATATACAAAAGTTAACTCAGATGGGGTCAAAGACCTAAACAGATCAAAGACAAAGAGTTAAAACTATACTGCTCTTGGAAGAAAACAGAGGTAAAAATGTGTGGGACTTTGGATTCAGCAGCAACAGTTTCTTAAATACAACACCAAACACAAGTAACCAAAGGAAAAATGACTCAACTCCAAAAAAGCACTGAAAATTCTTGTGCCTCAGCTGAATGCCCTGGTGTACGCCTATAGTTCCAGTTTCTTAGGAGATGTGGGAAGTGGATCTCTTTAGTCCAGGAATTTGGGGTCAACATGGGCAATGTAGCAAGCTCCTGTCTGCTTAAAAAATTATGCTTCATCCCTGAAAGAGTTAAAGTCATGATATCATTGTGATGTATGCATACCCGTGTTAATAGCAGCATAATTCATAACAGCTAAATGGTGGAAGCAGCTTAAATGTCCATCAACAGGTAAAGAAAATGTGAGATTTCTTCATACACAATGGAATACTACTCTGCCACAAAGAAGAATAAACACAAGTCATTTGCAGGAAAATGAATGCACCTTTAGATCATAATATTGACACACAAACTTATATGTCATGTGGTTTAGATACCAAGTGATGGATCCAACAGATAGATTCCAGGCTCTTGTGTACGTCAAGCAAAGAATTGCAAGTGGACATCCAACAGGAAAAGAAAAATCAGCTGCCTTTATTGTAGATTACTGAAAGATGGTTTCAGGGTGGGTCCAACAGAAGCAAAAAGATGGCACGGTCAGAAAAGTTGTGTCAGGACAACAGGAAAGTGAAAAGCAGATCGGTAAATCAGGCTTTTGGATTTTAAAAGAAGGGCTTCTCAGATGCCTCGCCCTGGGTTTCTGGATAAGACCGATAAGAGTGCTGAGGCTTCCCAGGGGCTTCCCACATGCGTACCTCCCCCAAAATCCACTCCGATTAAATTATACACGAGACACAGTCCATGTATATGAACCTGCTGTGGTTTGTTTTCATTTTATTTATTCATTTAGGTTTGTTTTAGTTTTTAGTTTTAGTTTTTTGAGACAGTGTCTCACTACATAGGCTGGCCTTGAACTCACTTTGTAGTGCAGGCTAGCCTCAAACTCACAGGGATCCTCCTGCCTCAGCCTCCCAAGGGCTGGGATTAAGGTGTGCAGTACCAAGCCTGACCCATATGAACCTTTAACCTGTCCCATAGAAATGTTTGAAGAATGGGGAAATGTTTACAGTTCAGGCCAAGGGATCTAACATATACTTGCCCTGGCCTGGAGCTATAGAGATTTCCAGGGTCTTTGTTATTCTTATTTCTGCTTCTCTTAGAACAATGGAAGAAGGACTGGCTTTTGGGTGTTGCCCAAATTTGGTTGGGTGGAGGGAGAGTGGTCTCACAGGTCCCATTGTGTTAGCTGTACTAATTTCTTTTTCATGAGAAATCACTAATGTGCAAAATAAGACAGACAATAGGAAAAAGAAAGAAAAAAAATCCAGTGTGGACAATGTATCTGAAAGTGTACTTTGATTTAGTATAATTGTCTTGTATGTTTTTTGGCCTGCTAGTCTGGCTTTTAATCTGTATTTATGACAACTAACTTGATAATAATTTATAAAATAAATGAATCTGATGCTGACAAAAAAATTCTTAATTTAAAAATGGGAGTGGAAAGGAAAAAGGAAAAAAAAGAACTGAGCTGTATTATGTGCAGGTACCAATTCTCTGCAATTAAAAAAAATTTTTTTTTTAATTTTTAAGAAAAAGTAGGAGCTGGGGATTTGGCTCAGCAGCATAAGCGCCTGCCTGGCAAGTGCAAGGTCGGGAGTTCGATCTCCGGTACCAAAAAAAAAAAAAGAAAAAGAAAAAGAAAAAGTTTAAGTAACTGAAAAATAAAGAAAACAAAACATTATGGTAGCCATAGCTGATTTCTTATCATCTTGTTTTGAAGTCCTATAATGCTTTCATTCTTTTGTTTTGATTGGTTTTATACTATTTTGTTTCGTTTGAATTTATTATGTGTGAAGGCATGGACAACTATTTCGAAGAAAACAAGAGACATTATAGTAGCCACTGTTGATTTCCTGTTGTCTTGTTTTGAAATCCTGTGTTGCTTGCATTATTCTGTTCTGATCTGCTTTGTTTTGTTTTGTTTTATTCTCATTAAAATATAAATAAATAAATATACTTCAAAGGACACTATTGAGAAAATGAAAATACTTGCACACCATATGTAGATTAAGGATCCAATATCCAGAATGTACAAAGAATTATTACAACTCAATAATGAAAAGATGAATAAATGAATTCGTAAAGGGCTAAAGGATCTATATAGGCATTTCTCCTAGAAAGATAAACAAAAAAACAAAAACAAGAAAGACAAACAGATGTCTAACAAGCACAGGAGAAGTTCAACATCATTCGTCACTAGAGAAATGCAAACTGAAGCCACAATGAGACACTTTTTACCTATATGAATGGTTGAAATCAGAAAGAGAGACAATAACAAGGTTTGTCAAGGTTGTAGAGAACACACATGCTTTGCAGGTAGAAAGATACAGTTGTTCAGCCACTATAAAAAATAGTTTGGCAATTCTTCATGAATTTAAACGTGGAGTTACCACATGATCCATCAAGGTATATAACCAAGAGATTTTAAAATGTCAAATATCCACACAAAACTTGTGCATAAATATTTATAACAACATTTTTCCTACTGACCAGAAAGGTAGAAGCAACTCAAGTATCCACAATATTATTCAGCCAGGAGCTGGGGATTTAGCTCAGTGACATAAGTGCCTGCCTGGCATGTGTGAGGTCGTGAGTTCGATCCCCAGTACCGCAAAAAAAAATAAAATTAAAATAAAATAAAAAATATTAAAAAATATATTATTCAGCCAGAAAAAGGAAAAAAGACAGCATGGATGAACTCTGCAAACATTACACTTCAGGGAGAGAAGCCAGATGCAAAAGTTGCTCAATTTTACTTATAGAAACATGCAGAATAGGCAAACTCAAAGAGACAGAAAGTACATCAGTGATCTCTGGTAACTGAGGGAGGAAGCATGGGGAGCAATTGTTTGCTAATGAGGACAGGATTTCTCTGGAGATATGAAAATGTTCTGGAATTGGATAGTGGTGACGGTTGTACAAATTTATGAATATGCCAAAACCCACTAAATCGTATTTTTAAAGGGTGACACAGTGTATGAAATTATATCTCATACTTAGAAAAAACCGACTTTGGGTGGCTTCCAGCGCCCTAGGACCATTCCTGATCTAGGCCTGGCCTAACCTTTACACCACTGCACCGATGACTCAACTCCACAAGCAGAGCCACTGGAGTGATGCTCATTTTTCATCACTGGAAACTGAACCCAGGACTTTTGCGCTGAGCTATGTCCTCACCCTTTTGAGATAGGGTCTTGCCAAGTCTGGGCAGATTGCCCAGATAGAGCCCAAATGTTTGATCCTCCTGCCTCAGTCTCCCAGAGTGCTGGGACTACAGGCACGCACCACTATTCCCAACTGATGCCTTTTAACAAAGGATTTAACACTGGGACTTGACGTTAGATCTCGGGAACTGGAGAAGCAGTTTTTCTAAGTCCCTAACTCATGAGCTGGAACAGCACCTGTCTGAGCATCACCAAGTCAGCCGCCCCGTCCCTCCCTTCTAACTACTGTATATGGGTTTTTGTTGAAGGCAACCCCGTCTCAGAACTACACGGAAGACCATTCTGGGAAACGCAGCACCTGCTCAGCTAAACAGACCCAGTCCAAAGCCTCCTGCAGCTCTTCTTATGCCCTGGCCCTCCTGCTTGGGGCACAGGTCTCGCTTGTCCCTCTCCCCCATACCTGCTCATCCTTGTGATCTCCGCTTCCTGTTGGATGCCTCTCTGCCCGCCCTCCAGAATTCGGCAGCCCCTCCTCTGACCCCAGCTCCCCACAGCCCACCACACATACAGCTGTAGAGGTACACAAAGCTCCAAGGGCACAATCCCCCTTCATCACGAGTGTCTTTATGACTTTTCCTGTGGATAGCAGTAAAGTGACTGGAGCATGGGGCCTTTCTGTCTAATCCTAATACAGGTGTTAATAGGCTCTTGTGGGGTTAGCGGTACTTCCTTTATCTCATCGACTGTGAGCCCCACCTGACTGAGACCCCACCAGCACAGTTCACTGTGGCTTCCCCAGCGTTTAGCATAGGGCCTAGCGCATCACACAGAAGATGCTCGATATTCCTAAAATGCAGGAATAAATGAATACCTGGGAGCCAATGCCTGTAATCCCAACACTAGGGAGACGGTAGCAGTGGCAAGAGGATCACTATAAGTTCAAAGCAAGCTCGACTATATAACAAGACTCTGTCTCAAAAAAAAAAAAAAAAAAGAAAAGAAAAGAAAAAAAAATAAGTAGGGGCTGAGAGAGAAGAGACAGGATAGCGCCCTGAAAGATGGGTGAGCTGGAGGCTGCGGGTGGGAGGCAGAAAGTAGTGGTCCAGAGTATGGATTTGGGGGCCAGGCGTCAATCTCCACCACTGACTTGTTATGAGACCTCCAGGTATCCACCTCTCTGTGCCTCAAGGTATTTATCTGTAAAAGTGAGCACCTCCCTCGAGGAATTACAGAATTCACTGGGCTAATGCTTGTAGAATGCATAGTTAGAATACAAATATTTTCTAAATAAACACATATATACACATAAGCGGCATACATGCACTAACGAATAAAGTGAAATAAAGACTAATTATTTCATTTCTCTCTCCAAGCCAAGCCAAAAGGCAACTGCCCTCTAAGGAAGCTGCTGTCAGGTTTCCCCCACCTGAGCAGCTGGAAGGCAGTGTAGCACTTCTACTCTGAAAATACATACTTTAAAAGCATCGAGACAAATGCCCCAGCTGCTAAGCACATCGAGACTAGAGGGTATTGCATTAGCATACTGTTAGTTAAGGAATTATAGCTCTTAGGATACCAGCTTCTGCACGATAAAATGATTTTTAAAACAACATTTAAGAACCCTGATTAAAACATAATGCTCTGTTTAGTTACTGCCATAAAATGTTTCGTTTGCAAATTACAGCCTAGCAGATTTAATTTACTTTCGGCTGACACCCATATTAGACGTGATGGACCAGGCAGGCGCAGCAAGGCTGCAGGCTCTGGAGCAGCATCTTGGGAACCTGAGCTTGTGGTCTCCATCCCTAAGCCTTCTAGGACAGGGGCCATGGCCAGGCGCCTGTGCGGGGCACCCCTGCGGGTCTCGTGAGTGGCCTGCACACATAGCCCTTTTCCTAGACTGCTTTTACCTGTTGGGGTTGGGCACGGGCAGGACACTGTGTACAGAGAGCAGAGACCAAACGCTACTGATCCACGGGCCAGGTCTAGCTACCATGCCCGGATCCAATCATGATTTCTAAAAACGCGAACCAACCTGTAATCATCAGGAGATCTCACTTAATAATGAAGTTTCACTGCTCTTGAAAAATGGGAAGAACCAGCCAGGCCTTCTTCTTGTTGTCATGGTAACGAAAGGCTGGTGTCTGGGAAACCACACACTTCCCATTTGTCACAATCCCTACTGTTCCCAACTGTCTCCCTCGCACTCAGGAGTGTGACATTCCCTGCAATCCTGTATGTTGGCACACGTGAGCTGTTGTTCTTTAGTGGGATAAGAAACAACCCCTGACTCATTCAGGATTCCAGCAGGAAATGGTTGGCTCACTCATGCTGGGTAATTGAGGACAATTTAGTAGTGGAATCATGTATAAAGGTATGGCCAGGGTCCAGCAAAAAGGAACAGGGAATAAATGATATGGGGTACTAACACTGGGGAGCTCTGAAGGGGTGCAGTCGGGAGCCTGGAGAGGGACTACAGACCAACACCACAGCCACTCCAAGGACAGAAGCCCCCAACAATGTTTCAAATGCATTCTCCTCTCTCCCAGCTCCTCTGGGGCTCCCATGGGCCCCCAGAAAACTGGAAACTGGCAGACAAAGAAGCCTATGCAGGTCAACCCCCCACCACACAGCCAGGAAGGGGAGACAGAAAGGATCTGAAGGAAGGAAAGTCCAAGTAGAAAAAGACATCCATAGGTTGTGTCCTTCAAAAGTGACAAGACCAAAAATACAGAGACACGGGGAGGAGCAAATGTTTAAAGACAAATAAAAGAGGGCATTGTTCTGTGCAGAAGTTAAGACTGAACACCTGAGGTGCAAGTGTCAGTTCCTCTTCTCTCAGTGCCATCATCTTCCTGGAGCCCCAGGTGTCCAGCTTTGTCTCTAGAACACTGGGAAAGCTGCCCCCTGCTGCCTGCACTTCTGCCCCGTCCCAGCCCACAACACCTGAGGAAGGAGAGCCCCATCAGTCCTGCAAGAGAGGACCCCCCCACACTCCATCCTCTGTGTGGCCAGGCGAGGACTGGCCTCCCCACTGACTGACCTGCCTTCAGGAACGGCGCCTCCTTTGCTCCTGTTCTTGTGGCTTTGCAAGGAAGAGCATCCCTGCTGTGTGGGGCAGAGGTGCAGGGAGCCCCACGGCCCCAGGGAAATTTGGTTGGAAGCCCCATTTTGGCCCCACCTTCAAGAGGCATTCTCCAATTCAAATTTACAACGCATAACGCTGAACCTCCTTATTTGATCTCTGTCTCCTGTTCCCTAGGTTGAATATTTGTTTCACTTCTTTGACTACCCAGCCTGGAGCCCCATCTTGTGTTTGAGGAATCCCCCACTTCACAAGACTTGGAGGTGGCAAACCCACCTCCCACTGTAGAAGCCCACAAGGCCTCTTAGTTGCTTTTGCAGCCTCCCTTGCTGCCAGGAAGCAGGATAAGGCTCAGATGCAGCCAGCCAGAGGACTCTGATTTGGTGGCTCAGGAAGGCAGTGGCTGCAGCTGAAGCCAGATCTGCTTCCCAAGCAGCAAATGAGCAACAGAGAAGACCCGAGTGTCTGGTCAGTAGTTGCAATGGTGGTGGCCATGGTCACAGCTGTGGTGGTGGAAGCAGCCATCTGGCCACCACAATTCTGTGGCCTGACTGAGGTGTGGTTTACCATACAGTCACGGAGTTTGACTCTCCAGCCCTCCCAGGAAGTGTGTGACTTACCCAAGACTCTGTTAGTACATCCCTTTTCTGCCGAAATCCTCTCTCCTTCTATGCAACTCAGAACTACCAAATACCCGCGCATCCATCCTCCAACAGCTGGGACCCCGGAGCAAACAGGCAGCCGCCTACTACCTGTGTACCAATTAAAATCACCTTGATTATATAGAGCGAAATAAAGCAAATTCTCAAACTAATGCAGAATAAAGGGATATAGTTGTTCCCCCGGGTCTGGTCAGGAGACAGGAAGGTGGTGCGTGGCTAAAACTGGCTGGGAAAGCAAGCGTGACAAAATTATAGGATGCATGCGCACACTAGTTTCCCAAAGGGCTGCACATGGACTTCTCGCGAGAACTCGAGCGCGTTTCATAGGTTGATCCAGAGCGTGAGGAGTGGTGATACAAAAAGCACAGTTCACAATGAGTTTTCACGACTGTGTTCCCTCTGGCATGGTGGGCACCCTCAAGTTGTAGGGTGTACTTCTTTTCCTTTTACTTGACCCACACCCACTATTCAGAACCTGTTTCTTTCCCTGCCTTTATTTTTAGTTATTTTTTTATTTTTATTATTATTTTGGGGGTTTTTTGTTTTTGTTTTTGTTTGCTGTTTTTGAGACAGGATCTTGCTTTGCAGTTCAGGCTGGCTTTGAACTCACTAAATAACCCAGGCTTGCCTCGAACTCAGTGATCCTCCTGCCTCAGCCCCCCAAATTCTGGGATTATAGGCATGTGCCACCATGCCTGGGCTCTTTTCCTGTCTTTAATAAAACTTTGATACCATTTGTGCTTATCTTGACCAGTTCTTTGCTCAGGATAGAAAGAACCTGAAAACTACCTCCAGAAGGAGACTCCTGGACCCCCAAACTTGGTAACAGGCAAAGCTGGATCTAGACATGCACTAGGAAACTGATTTTTTTCTTCTTGATGCCTTTCTTGCTGTCAACTACATCTGCAGCCCCTCGTAGACACCTCTGGATACGTGCATCTGCAGGTCCTCTTTGTGTAGCAATAAGATGTCCACAAAGTCCCCAACCTGATGCCCTTTCATACTATCAGACCAAAAAAGAGTGTCTTGTAAGAGCTCGCCCACAAATCCTGGAGTGTCTGGATCGGGTCACATGAACACGTCCTAGAAACAGGAAAATGGGCTGCTCTTATTTTCTCAACCCACTAACACCTTCATTCAGGCCTTTCCATATCCCGGACTGTGACAGAACAAACGTCTATTGTTTTAAGCCCCCAGTATATGGTACTTTGTTATGGCAGCCTGAGAAAATACGTACAGTGGCTGTGAACTTGGAGAACTGAGTCATTCAGTAAAGCAAGAGGGTCAGCCGTGCTCCAAGCCCAGTCCTCTATAGCTGTTGGGTAAGGAGGATACTCTTCATAGGCTCCTCTCTACGGCAACAAAATCTGGCTTTGGCTTTTGCTGGGGCCTCAGACACTTCATCTGCAAGATGAGAAAACCATCTTCTGTTTCCTGAATGTAGCCACACCCATGCTAACTGCCCTCCCCCATCCCATAGCTGGAGCAGCCTCCTCACAGGACTCTGCACCCAGGCTCATTTCCTCCATCTCCAACCTCACTTGGCAGCCAGCACAAACTTTCCAAATGGCCCTAATATCATCCTAGCCCAAACAACCTTACTCCCCTACACATTCTCCTGTCCTTTGAAGCAAGCCCATGTGGCTTCCCAAGCCTGCAGTGATGGGACTCCTGCCACCCCTCCAGCCTCATCTCCACCCCTCCCAGCCCAAGCACCATAACATCACCAGCCTGTGCTAGGGGTCTTCTTCCATCACTGGGACTTCCCACACTCTGATCCTTTCTCTCCCCTTGGCCAGCTTATCTCTAGGTTCCTGATTGGCTGTTACTCCTGGAAGCTCTCCCAGACCCCAGAGCCCAGAGCCCAGACTGGAGCCTCTGCACTCCCACAACCCACAGCTGCCACGCTGGATTGGAATTGCCTTTGTTGTTGTCTGCTTCTCTGCAGTGTCAGAAACTCTGCTGAGGGAAGGAACTGTGAGGAATCCTGGGGTCTGGCACCAGGCCTGGAATACCATCCTAAGCCCTCAGTAAACATTTGCTAATGACATTTGTTTTCTTTTGCTGCCTTTCTGACTTCACACATACTTAACAGTTTGAGCAGCATGATTTTTTAACTAGTTCTGCAGAACCACTCTGTGGAAGAGGGTACAGGTCAGAAGTCTGACTTGTGTCACTCATTCTGGAGACTAAAGTCGAGGATGTTTCCTTGAACATCCAGATTATTGGCAGAATTTGATTCTGTACAGGTTGTGGGACTGACATGTTTCTTTCCATTGTCAGCTGAGGGCCATTCTGGTGTCTAGAGGCCCTTGGTTTGTGGCCAACGTCCTCTATCTCCACGCTTCAAATGTCTCCTCCCCCTTCTTTCATCTCACCTCTCAGACCCCACACAGGAAAAGCTTTTCCCTTTTAAGAATTTGTGATTTAAATGGGTCCATGTGGATCATTCAGCATAAATTCCCATCTCCAGATCTGTGACTTTAATCAGATTTGCAAAATTCTCTTTTCCACGCAAAATAACATTTGCACTATTTTATGGCTTAAGTCTAGATGTCCTCCTAAAGCCTCAGGTCCTCATAGGAGGGGCGTTTTGGAGGTGGCTAGAGTTGGTGCAAACCTATGACATGCATGTTACTTTCTTTTTCTTCTAAGACAAAAAAGTGTTAATGTATGAGTTGTTTTTTCTAAACTAAAACTTCAGTATTCAGGTTCAGCTGCAGCGTTAGCACTTTGCAATAAGTAAGTGGATTTTGGGTTGCAGTTTGGGCACTCATCTCTAAAAGCTTTGTCATCACTGATCTAGGATGTGCCAATATGAATTAAGTATGTAGGATAACTAAATTAGCCTACTGACTGGTTTAGAATAGTTCTGAATGTGGATAATGGGAAGGCCCACTGTGGGGGTGTGAGTGGCACCAACCAATAAGCTTATATCCTGGATGGGATAAAAGAGGAAGGGAGGTTTGATGCTGCTGCAGCTTCCTGACTGCCCTGCCATGCACTGTTTCTCCTCTTCCATGCCTCTGCTGTGTTGCCTGCCTTGGAACTAGCCAACTACAGATTGAAACCTCTACAAATTATGAGCTAAAACAAACTTTTCCTCCTTTAACTTTGAGTGTCCAGTATTTTGTCTCAGCAACAACAAAAGTAACTAAGACACATAGGTTCCGGAGATGAGGTCATGAACATCTGTGAGGAGATATTATTCTGCCTATCATGCTAATAGATGGAAGTTACTGAAATCAGCAGTGAAGAAAAGGCCTGGATGAGGGCATGATGCCAGAGCCAGACAGTCTTAGAGTTTGGCACAGTGCCTGCTGCCTACCTGAGGGGAGAGAGCTGAGCTGATGGTGCACAGGGAGGATGTGGGACTGAGGAGGGGAGCTGGAAAAGAAGAGCCTTCTCCACAAAGGGAGAGGTCCAGAGTACTCTGGGGGCAATATGGAAGAATTGAAATCCCAGGTGGAATGGCAGGGAGGTAGATTTAACTTCCCTCGGACCAGAAATTGATCATCTTAGGTACAACCCAGATGTCAGTTAAACTTCTGAACTCTTAAAATAAAAATATGAACCACTAAAACCACCATCCCTTCTTCTGTGGACAGCTCAGTGTGCTGCCGAGATATCTGTAAGTAGCCAGGGCGGACTTCTCTCTACTCATTCCTGGACCTGAGAGACAGCCTATGTTGAATTTGTTTGATTTCTGCCCTGTATGCAAAGAAACTCTACTCTATCGATGATGTACACATGTACATACACACATTATCATCATCGTTATCATCATCACCACCACCACCATCTCTACATGGCCTTTGTGAATCCATCAATCTTTATTGAAAGTCTGAGATGACAGGAATTTACCATCATAAGCATCAAGCATAAAACTTCTTAGATTCATATATTTAAAAAATAAACATGTTTTTGGTAGTGGAGATTAAATCCAGAGCCTTTGCACTAAGATGCATTCCCAGTGTATTTTTCTTTGCTTTTGTCTTGTTCTGTTTTGTTTGTGACAGTATCTCAAGAAGTCACTGAAGTGTCCAGACTGGGCTCAAACCTGCAATTTTCCTGCCTCAGCCTCTCAGAGTGATGGGTTTACAGGCATGCACCAACACATCCGGTTTAAATATCATCTATCTTAAATGGATATTTATCCTTCTTTCCCTAGAGATTTCTCACTGTTCTTAACAGATTTTCACCACCCTTTCATCTTTACTCTTCATACTCCTCTCCTAGAGGGACTGCTCCCAATTCTCATTCCATGCATAGAGCAAGAGTGATAGACCGAACTATTGGCCCTAATTCTTTACCCCTATGTCCTTTTCCATGGATCTTTGCAGCACCTCTCCTTAGTAGTGTATACTTTCCTATTCCCTGGCCTGGTCTCAGCTCCATGATTGTCTTGGTCAATGCAGTGTAAACAGAAATGATGGAGTTACGAAAATAGATTTGCACAACAAAGTTTGCTCTCTTACACCTCTAATCCAATAAATTGGATTACAAATCCAAACCCTTGAGACAGATCTGAGCCCAACTAGCAGAGAAAAGCAAATCCCACATGGACTCCCAACTAGAAGCAGAGTAGCCAGTTGAGCTCAACTTAAAACATCAGCCAACCCACAGCTGATGTGCAAACACACAAGTGAAAATAAGTAACTGTTGTCTTAAGCCACTGAAACATGGGGTGGATTGTTCTGCAGGCTGATACAGCAATTGGTCCTGGAAGTGGGGAAACTGCCATGACAAAACCTCAAACATGAGGCATTGGGCTTGGGACCAGGCAACAAACAACAGCGAAACATTTACAAGAGGCTGGAAATGGTGAGGAAATTCACAGGAGACAGAAACAGTGGGAAATATTAGTAAAACTTGTATGTGAAGAGCTGATGGCAGAAAATTTGTCTACTGAATTTTTAGAGTTAGGAGAAGACATATAAAGGCAGAATGTCGTGAGTAGGACTTTCTACTATTATAAATTTGAAAGGTATTACTACAAGAAAGACATTCTCAGAGAAGAACAAACTAGTCTTTGCAAGCAATCTTTAGGGAAAATGTAAGTCTAGAAATTGCTAACATTACACTACAAATAGAAGTATGTACTCTTCATCCTCTCTAGCCAGTAAAATGTTCTTGAATTAAAATATAATTTGGGAGCAAAAAATCAAGAGTATGGATCCTTTGAGATTAAAAGGACTTAAATGATGTGTTCTAAAATTCTGATGCCCCCCAATTATCAGTGAGTTAACCACATGTACAAAAAGAAACCCTGTCACAAAGATTTTGTCACAAGGAGTTGATTGGAATCGAATACATAGATATCTCACAATGCGTTTGAGAGTTATGTATTGGCAACAGCGCTATCATCCTAAACTAGAAGAAGCAGAGATTTCCCTAACTTTCTATGGGAAGGAACCAAGCTAAGAAAGTTGATCTGCTATCAAGAGTAGATTCTTTTTTTTTTAATTTTTTTATTTTATTTTAAAAGGGAGTAAAATTAAACACAACAAAACAGAATAGAACGGAACATAAGAAAGCATAAATTTCAAAGCTAGACAGCCAGAAATCTTTACTATCTGTCATATTGTCTCTTGTTTTCTTCCAAATGGTTGTCCTTATCTTTGCATATGGAGAGCTCATACTAAATGACATAGCCAATCTTTTCACAAGATGTGTAGTTCACTGGCTCCCATTTGCTAGGCAGGGGGGAGGAGGAGGGGGCACACGGGATGGGGGACAGGACGACATGAGATGTCTGATTCTCAGCCCACACGCAGGCAGGATCACAGTTGCCTCCCAGAGA
>PVJX010028829.1:0-23496 GCA_004027295.1 Dolichotis patagonum | reverse complement strand
CGGTTCAGAAAGCCCTGGAATTCTTTCACTATATGCATGGCTTTATACTATTGTGTTATGTTTGATATTATTGTAATTGAAGCTATGCTCAACTATAGCAGAGTAAGAGATATGGTGTTAGATACTGTTGATGTCCAGTTGACTTAATGTAAAGTACTGTGTTGCCTATGTTGTCCTCTTCTGATCTGCTCTGTACTGCCCCCTTTTGTTTTATTCTCTTTTAAATTAAAAAAAAACTCAAATTTATGCAATTAGGGCTAAAAATGGTAAAATCACTACAGATTTTCTGGAAATGAGGATGATCATCAGTACCTAGTTTGAAAATATTTACTCTCATAGGATCAAAAATAGAATGGACAGACAGCTAGAAATATATGAATTACAAAAGCTATATCAAAAATAAAACTTCTGAATAACCCAATCTCAGTTAATGAAATAGAGAATGTAATTAAGAACTTACCAACAAAAAGGCCAGGTTCTTATGGATTCACAGCTAAATTTGACAAGAGATTTAGAGATACTTTAATACCAATATATCACAAAATCTTCCAGGAAATTTGACTGGAAGCAATTCTTGAAAATTCATTCTGCTAAGCAAATGTCACCCTGATACCACAGCCAGAGAAAGACTTAACCAAAAAAGAAAATTAGAGGCCAATTTCTTTAATGAATATAGATGCAAAAGTGCTCAATAAAATAATAGAAAATAAAATATAGCAAATCATCAAGAGGATTATATTCCACAACCAAGTAGAATTCATACAAGAAATTCCGGGATGATTCAACATATAAAAATTAATAAACATAATAAACCATATTAACAGAGTAAAAGATAAAAATTACATGATAATCCCAATAGATTTAGAAAAAGTTCTTGATAAAGCCTAACATTCATTCATGGTAAAAACCCTATGAAAAATGGATAGTCTTTTCCTCAATTTGATAAAAGCCACCTATGATAAACCAACAACCAACATCATACTAAATGTTCAAAAAGTGAAAGTTTTCCCTCTAAAATCAGGAACAAGACAGTGTTGCCCACTCTCATCACTCCTATTCAATATAGTTCTGGAAACATTGGCTAGAGCAATTAGACAAGAGTGAAATATAAAGTGAATAAAGATAAGAAAGGAATAAGTTAAATTATCATTATTTGCAGATAATGTGATTCACTACATTGAAGATCACAAAAACTCAATCAACAGAGTTCTAGAATTAATAAGCAAATTTAGCAGCATAGCTGTGTACAAATTCAATGCTCAAAAGTCAATAGCATTTCTGTACATAAACAACAAACTCACTGAGAGAGAAATTAGATAAAACACACCCTTCAAAATAACATTTAAAAATAGGTAGGAAGCAATCTAACAAAGGAAGTAAAAGATTTATATATTGAAAATTATAATACTCTGAAAAAAAGAAATTAAAGAGGAATTCATAAAATGGAAAGAAATCTTTGGCTCACGGATAGAAAGAATGAATATTGTGAAAATGTCCATAATCACAAAACTGTTTTGTAGATTTAATGCAATCCTGATCAAAATATCATTAGCAATCTTCACAGATCTAGAGAAAGCATTTCTAAAATTCATATGGAACCATAAGAGACCTGGAAGACCAAAGACAATCCTAAGCAACAAAGGCAAGGCAGGAAGCACCACAAACCTTGACTTGCAATTACACTACAGAGCTGCTATAATAAAATCAGCATGTTGCAGTCCAAAAAACAGACATGAGGATCAATGGAAAAGAAGAGAAGATACAGACACAACTCCAAGCACACTCAGTCACATTATCTTCATCAAAGAGACCAAACATATTCACTGAAAGACAGCCTACTTAATAAGTGGTGTTGGAAAAACTGGTTTTCTTCATGCCAAAGACTTAAATCAGAACTATGTTTGTTATGCACTAAACTAATGTCAAAATGAATCAAAAATCTATGTATTAAGCCAGAAACAGTGAACCTACTGGAAGACAAGGTAGGTAGAAATCTCAAAGACATGGGGGTAGGCCAAATGTTCATGTACAAAAATGAGTGTGCCTGAGAAGTACTTCAAAGAATCACCAACTGGGATCTTGTCTTATTAAAAAGCTTTTACACATCAAAATAAATCACCAACAGAGTGAAAAGAAAACCTACAGAATGGAAAAAAATGTTTTGCCAACTGTCCCTCAGACAAAGGAATTTTATTTAAAACATAGAAAGAACTGAAAAATCTCAAGCCCCCCAAATTCAAAGAAGCAATCCTAAAATTGAAATCTGAGATGAATACACAATTCTCAGATGAATAAATACAAATGATAAATCAGTATATGAAAAAACTTGTCACTCATTGGTCATTTGAGAAATACAAATTAGAACAACACTGAGATATCATTTTCCTCTGGGAAGAATGGCTAACATGAAGAAATTAACCAATAACTAATGCTGGATGGGCTGTGGAGAAAAAGGAACACTTCTCCATTTTTGTGGGACTATATACTGGTACAGTCATTGTGGAAATTAGTATGGAGATTCTTCAAAATTCTAGGATTAGAGGTTCCATTTGACCTAGCTTTTCCCCTTCTGGGTATTTTCCCAGAAGTATTGAAAGCATTATGCCACAGCAATATACGTGTTCCCATATTTATGGCAGCACAATTTGTAATAGATAAATATTGAAAATAATGCAAATGCCCATCAAATGAGGAATGGATGAAAATGATGCTATATTTTTATATAATAGAATACTACTCAGTCATAAAGATTGACAAACTTAAGACTTCTATACAACTGAAAACCATACACATAAATGAAGTAAATCAGACTTGCATATGTAGACACCCTATTTTTTGTTAGTGTAAGGAATTGAAAGAGTAAAAGTAAGATCCAAATCTTAAAATAGATATAGTAAAAGGGAAAGAAACTGCTCAAAGGGAAACTATATTGTTAGATAAAACTTGCATGCCTGTATCTTATTGCTTGAGCAATTACTTTGTGGATTACAATATCCAATATAACAACCATTGTTAAATTCCTATCATCTTGTTTTGAAGTCCTATATCATTATTGTATTGTGTACTGTTGTCATCATTTTGCTTTTGGTTTTTTTTTTTGCATCTTGATTTTTCTGTATTTTCTCTTTAAATTAAAAAAGATATTGAAGCTTCTGGAATTTGTGTTTTTTTTTTTTTGCTGTCATCCTCCTTATGAATGTAGCAATATTGAAACATATGACATGTAGATTCCAGGTTGTCACATAGCTCAGTAGATTTAGTAAGAGGTGTGAAAGGCATAACTCAGTCATTTTTAAGCATCAAACTGGAACCTGACTAGTTTGTCAAGATATTGAATCCAACAAAGCAGTACATTTCTTGTTTGTGATGGTCATAATATTTCCATCTCAAAGTCAAAAATTAAAGAGACTATTGTGAATTTGGATCATTTTGCATGATGAGTTTAAGGGAATAGCACAGGTTATAAAGAGGAGGTCATATTGTAAAAAGTAATGCTACATGTGGGTATGAACTCTTCTAATTGGTATGTTTCCATGGTAAGAAGAAAAATAATGTTAATAACATTTTAAATCATTCTCAGAATAAAAACACATAGGCTAAATTTTCCCAATGAAGGAAAGCAAATAGCAACTAGGATGTTCTATTAAATCTAAAAGTAAAACCAATGGCAATATTTCTCATCTGTTCATAAACTCCAGTAGCTTTGTTTATCAAATGTTTCTGCCTTTGAAACAACGTTGTGGTATAATAAGTTTAGCTGGGCAGAAATAAGAGAGAAAAGGCATAAAGCGTTGTGTTAGAAACTAAGTCACACTCAGCCATTCTGTGAGGGTTGGAAAAAAAAAGACAGAAGAAATGCCAATGAACCAAAAGTGAAAATAATTAAATAAATCTTATAAAGAAGAACAAAAGTGAAAATGAGTGAGACTCGAAACAGAAGAGGAAAAAGAGACATCAGTGTAAGACAGATTCAGATAAACACCAAGTTAGAGAATTGGAAAAAAGAAAAACAAAAGCAATATGAAATTTAGAGCTATGTAGAAGCTAAACAGATAGATGATTGTTAGATAAAAGGACATATATAAATGCTTATATACGTTAATATTTTTATTTCCAACTGAGTAGCTGCAACAAATAAAAATAGATTTATTTCAATTAAGGAATGTATCTCCCTAAGAACATTTGCTGCATGCTCAAAACAAGAGATTTGGGAGCCAGATGAAATAAAGTATGTAAACAAAATTGAACTTTAATATAATTATTTTTGTTTACACCTGAGTGAAATTATTCAGTACTGAGATCCCTATCAAAATCAAAATAAATGAGAGCACACTCCTATAAATATTGCATCATTTTCAACATTAAATTATGGGTCTATTTCATCACATTATGCTAGAAAATAGGATACATTCAGGCAAGCTATTCCTGAAAATCTTGTAAGAAATACTGACTTGATGTACATAAGTTTGCTTACTTAGGCTTCAAGCACGTGAATGTAGGAACTCTGTGTTGCACTTTTATCACAAAACACAATGTTTCCCCTTCAGAAAGAAACTTCTCAGAAACTGAAATCATGATATCTAGTGGTAAATTTAGTATTTGGAAACTAAGCCAATTACCAAAATTTGTATGTATGTAGTTATGTTATATATACAAGAATGCATGTATATGTAAGCAATACAGCAAGATAAAATATAAATGAAATTGCAATAAAATCAGAAAAAATGAAATAATTATAGGAAAAATAAGAAAAAGAATTGAAGTCAGGTGAATGTTGAAAGCAGACTCTGCTAGAACAATAAATTTTGTTCCTAATGAAATAGCAGCCAACATGAAAGAGAAAAAAGCCCACCTACACAATTTGCATAGCTTGACATTATTTTAGGCTTTTCAGAGAAATCAAAACCTGTTATCATTGAAAGAAGAATTTGTCTATGGTATTCAGATATAGAATACTGTGAAATGTGATAAAAAATCAAGTTAAATAGGAACCCTATATGAAATACAATAGCAATGGAAATATTCAAAGGTGTTGTCTTATATGATCCCTTATGCAATGACTTCAAGGCTATAGGTACAACTTGAAATAGAAGTGTGGAACTATTCTGTCTTACTGGTTTAAGTATAGGGATGCATGCTAACTATTCTACAAACACAACAGCCTTAATACAGGAAGACAAATCTAACTCTTGCTTAGGGTATGCTAAGAGATTATTACAAACAACTCATATATTCTCCTGCACAGAAAGTATTGGCTTTACCGTGGGACAAATGGAAGATCAAAGGTACAATAAATTAATTTGAACAAAAGTATGTGTAATCAAATACCCACTTAACCTCTAAAGCCAACCTCATTATATTACAGTGGCAGAATTGTTTACCAAATCTCATTCCCTGACCATATAACCTTCTTTCTAGGAAAACAATGACATCTTCACAGCCATCTTGAAGTTTGGCAGAGGTATATCATTGAAATCAATCAGTGAAATGTGACTGGGTGTTCTAAGTGTCTCTCAGAAGCTCAAGCAGTGAAAAGTTCCAGGAAAATTCTCCTATTTAGATAGCAAAAAGTATTTCTATTGGGATTATGAAATCTTCATATCTCCATATTGCTGAGTACCTCTATGAAAGACAGTCACCAGTGGGGAATTACACAGAAAAGGTTCTCAAAGAGTAATAAAACTTTTTTGTCCTAAACTATACAATTTTTTCACTTCACTACAATTTTAGCCTATAAGGACTCATATAGTACCCATACAAATTATAACACCTTGTTGAATGCTCAAACTGGTTACAAAATATATTTCTCAATAATTGAAGGATCTTTTGCATGGGATTTTTATCCATTTAAGATAACTGGTGGACAACATTTACTAAATAAACAGACACAAACATATTTAGTTTTGAAGCATTTTGTAAATTCCTTATCTCTGGCTATGATTAAATAGTTAAATGAGATCCTGTCCAGTAAAGGCACTCTATTTGTGAGGGTCTGGGAAAAGAAAGATAATATTTTCACATGGAGTAACTAAAGATAATCAAATGAAGAGACAAATTAGCAAAAGTTTAGATGGATCACTAATCTAGAGATAAAGAGCTAAAAGTTATAGAATGGTTCCAATAGTATACATAAAATAGAGACAAAACTCTAGTCTTTGGAAAATAAATGAAACTACAGCCAATCAGTGGCCTAATCTCACTTTCTTATAGTATTTTGATTTTTCTGTATGTGCATGCCAACATCTATATCCAACAAGAAAGTAAAACAGAAGAGAAACTTTCTGTACTATCCAAAAGGCTCACCATCCAAGCCAAAAAAAAAGGGTTGAAATGGACAAAACTGATACAGGGATAAATGGAAAATATCCAGCATATGTACTTATGACCATATCGTATCCTTCTGTTCTATACAGAAGAGTAACATAAAGTGTTATTGAATTATGATATGCTGTATTATTTTACCTGTAAAAGACATTTATATGGTCAAAATGTCATGTATCAATTCCTAAAGTAATATTAAGGTGAATTTCTCTGGAAACAATAAAAAGAAATACTTACAACTTTACTTACAAATACTTTAGACTTTTTTATGTTCTCATGCTAGTTAACCAATAACCTATTCCTCTATGTAGAATCAAAGAGAATTTTATTAAAATTGACAAATTAAAATCTTGTAATTAGTGAGAGTAGTATAATGGAGAAACATGTTTATAAACTACCACAATAACTCAACAAAAGATTCTGACATCCCAAGGAAGAATAGGAATGAATAAAAGAAGCAGGGGACAGATAAGAATCTGCAGATCAATGTATAAAGACTTATACATGTTGATTCTGAAATTAAGGCATTAGGATGCCTTTCTTTCATTTGAGAAGGTTATTCCAGAAGACTTCATTTTTTCTGGCATGGTATCTTATAGCTAGTTTGGATGGGCCAGTAGTTTAGGGATTCAGAATATACCCCATAGCAAACAACCTAGTCATCAGCTAGGATATCATCATTGTGGAGCTAGCAAATAGAACCAAGCTCTTCTTAACTGTCACTCAAATTTTTCTTGACAGAGAATTAATTCTGTGATGAAAGATTGGTAAAACTTTCATCTGCACTTTGCTTAGTATTATTTTATACCTGTCCTATACTCTACAGCAAAATAAAAATTCTTGGTACATTCTCTAGTAGAGATTTAGTTACTTCCTGTTGAAATTACTAATCAGCTACACATGACATTATTTTACAAGGCATTTGGCAACATTAACTAAATTTTGTAGCCCCTCCTCTATGTAGCTTTCCTATAAAAAACAACATTCATAGAGGCTCAACCTCAGATGAAACTAAGAAATTCATGGATATTTTCTTCAATATATTCCTTCTCTTCCAGGCACCAAGGGTCTATAAACTACTTCCATAAAGCCCATAGTAGCCTCACACAAAAGACAATACCATTCTTTCAAATTTATTTTCCCTACTTCGAAATATCTAATCCCTCATTGAATAGTATGAATTTTCTAAAATAAACTTAATTCTAAATTGTTTTCAGATAGTAGACTATGTTAAACCTAAAGAGATAAAAATAAATGACAGTAGTTTATACACTAAAAAAATAATATACAATATTAGTTTTGCAATTAAAAGATTGGCTTTATCCATGTCTGTACTATTAAAGGTTAGTGTCAGGTGTACTTGTCAAATATGTATGTAATGATTTTAGGAGTTCAGAATACAAATACATGGCTTTGAACAATATGGCTGATGTTGTCTCTATCAATTTGGTCAGTGCTTCCTAAAAAAAAAGAACTAGAGAACTGATGTTCATATACTCATCAACCGTGAACATCCTAAATTATTCATCCTTTCAACAGGAATGGAAAAATTACTTTTCCTCTCCCACTGTACAATCCTCCATCTGCATTTCAAATCCCATATAATAGCACTGCGCATAGTTTTCCAATCAAACCTAGAATTTGTCTTCTACATCTAATTCTTTTTTATATTACATGTGCAAAAAATTATTAATTCTGTCCTATTGATTCTATCTATAAGTTAATTAAACATGAAAAGTGTCAACTCTCCTCTATTCCATTAGTTTATATTATCATCATCTCTCTACTGAAATACAAAGTTGTTTCTAATCTTGGCTTCTTTCCACAGATCCTCTGCTGCCAAATTAATTTTTAAAATATAAATTTGCATATCACTATTAACTATGCTAATTCAGACTTCTCTTCTCCTGTGAAGTTTATCCTAACTCCCCAAGCAGACTTAATCTTTTCTCTCTTCTCTGTCCAACTCTCTATTTTAGAAATTAACATTGTACATCTTCTGATATGTCTATTTCTCCTCTAAATTTGGAATGTGGAGATTATATCTTTCTTGTTTATTTACATCCAGAATTGTGCCAAGACACAATTTGCTTGCTAAATATTTGCTGAAATACTTACTATTATAATTGTTATGTAACATTACTTTTTGGAAAATCTTAACTAAAATACAAAAATTACTTTGAAAGGAAATTACCCTTAAGCTATTTTAATACAGGTTAAGACAACCCAGTGCCCCTATGAAAGAAATGGACCCAAATAAATTTGGATACAAGGGTGAACAGGTAAGTAAATTGATGTGGAGAGGTCTGGAGCATTGAGATTTTGTGTGCTGGAAAATATTAGTACAAAAAACTTTCAGAAGAAGCCACAAACTTTCAAAAAGACAGATGCCCAAGAAATGAAAAAATATAAAATGTTGCAAAAGGGAATTATAGCCAACTAGTGCCAACTTTTACAACATGCTTATGGCCTGCCTTGCATATAGGTTTTATTTACTTCCCTGAAAAAATAATATAAATACTTTTTATTCCTCATCCACTTTAATCCTAAACAGTCCCACATGCTACACTATTCGTTCACCCTAGCATTGAGTAAATAATCACCATTTATTAATTCATCTATTCACCCATTATTTCATCTCTATTTCATTTTTTCTAGAATCAAAGTCTAATTAAATTTCCTATATTTATTTAAACTGACATACCAGATTTGTGGAATTAGAAGATATAGACCTTCTTGTTTACACAATAATTGAAAGTAATCCTTTAACTTGCTCTCAAAATGCTTCAAATTGTGTTTTGTCTGCTAAAGTATCAAGGGCATGGCACTGTGGAAAATGGTCACACTTACCCTTGGGCATTTTCTTTCTTTTTTTTTCAAAATGAAGATTGTTTTATTTTAAAGAGGGTAAAATTAAACACAAAACAGAAAAAGAAGAAAGCAATGTAAGAGACATAAATTTCAAAGCAAGACAATCAGAGATCTTCACTATCTATCATATTGTCTCTTGTTTCCCCCCAAATAATTGTCCATATCTTCACATACAGAGAATTCACATGAAACAACATAGTATGGAAATGGTCAGAACAGGATGAGGAAGGTATTTTAGGTCTTCAAGACCAGCCAATAGGGAAGCCAACAATGGCTGTCATAGTGTCTCTCATTCTCTTCAAAATAGCTGTCCATACCTTCTTGTATGTTGAACTCAAACAAAACAAAACAGGCTAAGATCACGCTAAACAAAGAATTATAGTATGCTGGATTTCATATCATGGTACTATGGAATCAGCACTGGGTACTGTAGTGTCTCTTTTTCTTCCAAGTAGTTGTTCATTTCATCATGCATTATATAATTGTTTCTCATAAACTGTTTATAAGTTCTATGCATGCATGAGTTTCTACATGTATACCTACCCTTTCTGTATTAGAGGGAAACACAAAGCAAGACAAAACAAAACATATTCCTAGAAAAACATGAAATGAAAATGTCATGTAAAACCACAATACAAGGTGATCTACAATGGTTACTATGAAGTCTCAGCAGTATATAACAATATTAATAAAAACAAAACAGTGGAGACATTATAAGACTTCAAAATCAGGTAATAATCAAACCAGAGTGCGTATCCTAGTGAAGCTTGTCATCTTCAATATAGTTGCCTATATTCTTAGACTTGATACTATCAATCATTTTCTTAGTTATATTTTCCCATTGCTGAGACAAATTAACCACACCCAAAATTAAGGCATGAAAGGTTTATTTATCTCACAATTTGTGGAGGTTTCATTGCATATTCAGCTCCAAAACAGAGTGGCATGACACAGGGGTAACAATTCATGGTGGTAGAAGACAGCAAAAGCAAAAAAAGCAAAAAGGAGGGAAGCAAATATCTTTTTTATGCAGAATTTGTACCCTAGTGTGGGTCCTTTATAACCATACCATCTCTTGCATGGGCTCAGGATGTTTGCAGAACGAGGACTTCAGCCTTCTGCTGCATCACTCTTAAACTTTTAAACTTCTCCAATTGACACAATATATCAGCCATTATAATCCATGCCTTGTCAACTTGGTAACCAGATACATTTCTTTAAACTGGTCTTCAGATAAAAAGATATGCTTATTATCATTTTACAACTTGAACATTATAACACAGCTTTATCAATCCTTAACAACCAATATTAAGTGTATCTATATTATATTATATTATATTATATTATATGACATTATACTATGTATCATTATATTAGAACTATAACATCTTGCCCCTAGTCTCCCAAAGACTCATGAACTGCAAAAGACATTTACTCCATCTGAAAAAGTTGCCAAAGTCCTAACACTTTCAGCCTTGCTGAAAACTCCAAATCTCAAGTTTCCTCCGAGATGTAAGCCAAACTCTTAGCTGTGAGCAGCTGCACAAATTAAATATAAACACTTTTAGGATTTAATGGCATATGGTAAACATTTTTATTCCAGAATTTATAAACAAGAGAATAAAAAGAATTGGGACCAGAGTAAGTCCAAAATTCAGCAGGGCAAATACTGTATCCTGTAGTTTTATGTGTAGCATCTAAGGCAATCTGTGATAAATTTTCAACTCCAAAAGGCTTGAGTGGCTCCATCCCATGCACTTCATGTGTTTTTAGCTCCCACAACACTTCTCTTTGGCCAGCTTTGATCCCTCCTTGCAGCTTTCCTTGCATGATCAATGCTTCTGTCTTTTTCAAACTTGGGGTCTTCACTCCACCCTTAGCTTTATACTCACAACTTTATACATTCCCTTCCCAAAGGCAAACTTCCTATCCTCCCAGGCCTTTTGAAAGGTTTATTTAGCTCACAGTTTGTGAAAGTTTCAATGTATAATCAGTTGGCTAAAAGGCAGGGTGTCATGGCACAGGGGCAACAGTTCAAGATGGCAGAAGACAGCAAAAGCAACAAGAGCAAAAGTGAGGAAATTACAAATATTTTCTCCCTTATATTGTATGGAGACTCTCTGCCCTAGGGTAGATCCTTTACACCTACACTATCTCTGTGCTCTCGTCTTGCAGGGGCTCAGGATGTTTACAAAATGAAGCTCCCTGTTAACTCACTTAAACTTTTAAACATCTCAAGTTGAAACAATGTTTCAGCCAATATAAGCATATAAAATTTACATATTGATTGGAAAATTAAGATATATAAATATATAAAGAAATATTTAAGAATTAGATCAGGATGCAAGTTACAGTTTTTACTCATATACACAGACATCACAACATTTCAACATTAATGTGGGAACCACAAATCTATTAAGCATGATACTTCCATGTTCCAAATATTTATCACATTTTTATGTTGACCTGATTTTGCTTTTTCTTGCTTTTTTATTTTTATTTGTTATTAGTACATACTTATAGTACATGTTTGTAGCACATGATGATTACATTCCTCATGGGAAATTGGTATATGCTTATAATATATTTAATTCCTTTTCCTTCACCTTCCACTCTCTTCCCCCAACTCTCTATCTTTTGCAAAATGTCTATCTCTTATTTCCTAAAATCCAACATCTGCTTTTTTTTGGTTTTTGTTTTGTTGTCATTTTTGGGTTTTTGGAACAGAGTTTCACTATGTAGTTAATGCTGGCCTTGAGCTCACTTTGTAGTCCAGGCTGGCCATTAACTCATAGCAATCTTCTTGCCTCAGCCTTCAAGTGCTGGGATCATGGGCATGCACCACCACACCCAATCCTACTTTCTGTCTTATATTTTGCTTTTTGTTTATTTTTTTGGTTTCTCATATTTTTTAATTCATGAGCCTTTGGGTTTTTAACATCTTGGAGATATATATGAATTTCAGAGGATGATTATCAGAACAATACTAAATATTGGTAGATGGCATCTACTCCAAAATAAAAATTGCATTAAGGAATTAATGAATTGCCTTGCAGTTACTGTTGGTTTACTTGTTTCAACAGGTGGTTCTGATTTCTCATTGATGCTCTTTTCATTATGATTCCAGCAAAATGGGTACATTATTTCTGATTTCCCTGCAAAGCTCCACAAAAGCTCTTCACAGATGCAGCAACCTCTGTGACATTAGGAAGCAAGTTCTTAAATTAATGGTGGATGATGCTTAAATTTGCATTTCAGGCATATAGAAAGGCTGACATTAAGATAAATACTGCAACTTCTCTCTCACATGTGGAAGTAAACATTTCAACCTGAATGTAGAATAGTGATCAATTAGAGAAGGTAAGAAGGATAAGGAGAATGACAGGTAGAGGGATATTGAATGAACAGTAACAAAACACCTTCTTTTTGGAGACAGGGTCTATCCATACATTTCAGGCTGCCTTAAACTAACTATGATGCCCAGGCTAGCCGCAAACTCATGACAATTCTCTTGCTTCAGCCTCCTGAGTTCTGAAATTACAGGCATGTGCCATCATTTGAGACACAAAACACATTTAGATAAAATAAGTTCTCATGTAGCACAACATAGTAAGATAACTGTACTTCATAATAAACTATATTTTATGAAAATCCAAAAGAGTTTCAAAGACTCCAAACTTAAATGAAATATAAATGCTTATTACCCTTGTTTAAACAGTTTACACTGTACATATATATTGAAATCCAGCACTGTACCTTCAATACCCAAAAAGAAGCACAATTTACTTCTTCAAAAAAAACTTTATGAGCTGCACATTTTCTTCTGCAACTTGTCACTACTTGAAAAGCAGGTAATTTCATCAATTTTGAAGGAAATTGGAGAACATAGCAGCAAAAATACAGTGTCAGGATAGGCAAAGAATTTTGTTCACAGGAAATGGCCCCATATTTGCAATATTTTCCAAATTTTCAAGCACATAATATTTCAAAATGAAAAAATCCACTCTTCAAATATCCTATTTCACTATTACCACAGAAAATCATCCCACTGTACTAGGTTTGTTTTCAGTTCAGGATATGAATGAACAATACTGTATTCCCTTATGTTTGTCACTTGTATGCTAAGAAAAGCAATTATGTTCAGGTTCTCACTATTATTGCACTGGAATTTTTCACTTTTCAGGTATTTAATTATACTTGATCCTGATAGCAATGTGACATTTAAATAATGAGAATTAAAAAGGCAGTTCCAATGTTTATACATTTCTATTATTTTTAAAAATCATTTAAAAAATTACAAAATTTTTAAAAATCATTAAACTTAAAAAATCATTTACATTATTTAAAAACATTACTTAAAATTGCTTTTTAAATATCACAGATAAATTAAGGGATTGCCTTGCAAATGTGCTTTCAAAAATACATATTTTACTATCTCTTATACAATATTTTCAAAACTATAATTGAGTGAATTTTAAAAATTGAATGTGAAGTTTATATTAATCAGAACAACAGAGCCCACCTATTTTGAAAAATCCCATTTATTCAAATAAAACATCTTGTTTGATGATACAAAACATATTGTACACAGCCATATTGAGTGCTTATTTCCTGAATCCTGCATTCAGACACTCTGTACAGAATGAAAAGAGTGGAGATTATACAAGTGTCTTTTCTTTAAGAAATTCACGGTTTTAATTCAGAAGATACATGCAAATTTTTATTGTAAAGTGCTATAGTTATTGTATGTGATTGGTACAAAACTTCAGAAAAAGAGTGCAGTTAATTCTGAGTGACACAGAAGGCTTGATCCAAAGGAAATGTCTCAGCTGCGTCTTTAAGCAGGAGCATTTTACTAGGTGGACAAAGGAAGGGAAGATTTTATTCTGGGAAAAATATGTACCAAGTATTGGAAAGAGGAACAAACAGGGCCCTGTGGGGCCACTTCAAAAATACTCTTTCACAAAAGTTGGAGTGGAGTGGAAGGACAATAGGAGATACAACAATTACACTGAGATGAGGCTTGATTGAGCTTCATGCTCCACTAAGTGAAATAAATAATTGTGTGTCCAAATAATTTTAATCAAAAGAAGACCATAGTTAGATCTTATATTTAAATTCTCATTCTACTAGTACTGTGGTTCACATTTTAGAAAGGAATGTTAGGTAGTGAGACAAGTTTTGAGACTGCAAAACTTGTACCACAGGGAATAAGAGACTGAAGAAGTGGCACTGAGAGTAGGGGGAAGTAAACTGAACAAAATAAAAGTAAGTCAAGGCAAAATTGTCTAACGTTTTTATACTAGGAAGAAAATAAAGCAGTGAAATCAACAAAATTCAATAACAGTGTCTAATTTAGATCAATAAATAGTTTTATATATATATATATATGATGTGGCAGAAGAAACTTCAAGACAAGGGTTCAAAAAGTTGGCTTTTAGTTGTGTTGGTGCTATTTTTTTCAAGGCATATTTTATTAGCATACATTTGCTATGCATAATGATTGCATTAAGGGCGAGGAGTCACTATATGTACATAACACATCTTAACAAATCTTAATTGGGGAGGAGTCATTTCTCTACTTCTCAATTTCTTATGTGCAAAATTGTAAGGAGTTGCTTAATGATCTATGATATACCTTCTATCTCTATCATTCTATGTCTGTAGAAAATGGTTTTTAAATATAGGCTGATAGTTCCTAATTTACTAATCACTGTAGTTCATTAGTTAATTTCCTTACCTGAGGAGGACAGGAAATCAAATCCCTAGAGTAAAAGGTAGGAAGAAAAATGTTTGTATCATTTAAAAGAACTGTATATTTTCATAAGTAGAGTCATTTCTCAACGTTGAGGCACAGATTATAAACTTTTCAGTATATTTGTGAATTTTAATGTGCCTCCTACTGACTATAGAGTGTTTAAGTATGTCATTGTTTATTAACATCTTCAATACAGGGTGTTAAGGAGAAGAGGAAAGTACAAGCATCACATTTGGGATGATTATTAGTAACGCTTTTCATTTTTTTCACGTATATTTAAAAGTAAGAAGATTGATGATATAACATATAATCTTCATGACTATCTGTGGATTTTAATTATATATTTTTGACTTCTGCCCAAAATGACTGACAATTTAATATCAAAACTTTGTTTTAAATAATAAAAATGAATATTGTAAAAGTGTGCTTTTAAGTCATGGCAAACCTAAAGCAAAATAAAAGCTCATTTAAAGATCAATTGTACTTCTTTTTGTAAAAGCAATGTTGCAGCACTTTGTTCTCCAGAGCGTTCTCCAGCATGTGGTTCTACTTAACTTAAATGTATTTGAACAATAAATATATTCAGTGCTTCTTTTGAAATACTGTCCAATGGACTAATAGTGCACTGATGGTAATGCTTAGCTCACATGGAAAGAAACAAGTGGAAGCAATAAGAGTCTCTGTGCTCCTCAGGAAACCAAACACTGTCTTCTTGGAAAGCCCAAATGTATCTACTAAAAAGGAATAGATTATCTATATGTCATTCATCCATGCAAAATATTGAGGAAATATAGATAAGAAGCAGAAACCGTGACCTAACATTGCAGAGGAAGCAAAAAACAAAACTATATAGGGGATCAGGCTTTGGGAATTAAAGCAACACGTGGTTATTCAGATATGTAGCTAAGAAGGTGATTATTTTGGGAAATTTTGGAATCAACATCAAATGCCAAAACATTTTTTAATCAAATACAAGGCAATGCTTTTTAAGCAAATATACCCTTCAAAAATAATTAAATTATATAAATTTTTTCTGTTTTCTGCAGTAATAGAGTTTATGCCCAGGACCTTCAAACTGAGCTACATCTATAGTCCCTTTTTTTTTGAGGGAAGTTCACAATAAATCACTACATTGCCCAGGTTGTGCTCAAACTTGGCTTATATCGTGTTGATTGGTATATGTTTGTTTTACATAATGAACTCATTCATTAAGAGGAGTCACTACATGGAAAGGAAAATGGAGATATGTTAATTCTTTTTACTTTTCCTTGCCTTCTTGGCCCTACTCCCCCAAACTCCATCTATTGATCATCTTGACATCTGCAAAGAATCTATCTCTGTATTTCACATTATGCACCATTTATGTATACTTTAAATTATTTGTACTGTAAATTTTTCATAAAGACAAAACTATATGATATTTATGTCTGTTTTATTCATTTGTTTCACTTAACAGTATGTCTCAAAGTACTATTATTTATTTGTGTGTATTGAACCATCCTTGTATCCCTGAACTAAAAAGCATACTTGGTCATCATACAAGACCTTTTTAATGATTTGTCACATTCTATTTGCCATTATCTTGATGAGAGAATTTTTTCGTCATGTTCGTTAAAGAGATTGGCCTATTGTTTTCCTTTGTTAACTGACTGTTTTTCTGTGTTTGCATTCAAGGTAAAGCTAGCTTTCAGGAATGAGTTTGGCAGTACTCCTTTTCTTTCAATTAAAGAATTTGAGAATTATTAGCATTAAATCTTCTCTGAAGTTTTTGCAGAATTTAGTGGTGAATCCATCAGTTCCAGGAATTTCCCTAGTGGAGAGTCTTTGGTTTTATTACTGTCTCAATTTCATTGTTTTTTTATTTGACTCTTACCATTTTTATACCTGCTTCATTCAGTTTTAGTAATTCATATGGGCCTGGGAATATATTCATTTCTTCTAGGTTCTCTGATTTGTTGGAATAGAGTTTTTTGAAGTAGTTACTAATAACATTTTGAATTTCCCCTTTTTTATTTATAATTGCATTGGTTTGGATTTTATCTTTCATTCTTCGGGTTGGTTTGACTAAGTGTTCTTTGGCTGTTTATTATTTTACATCTTGCATACTGCTACCTATATTTTACAGAAGAGAAAATAGAATCTGGGAACATTTATTAACTAGACACAAAATTGATTACCTGCAAAACCTGTATTTAAATTTAGGTTCTCAGATGTCAGATCCAATTCCCATATTTAAGTTATAATGTTGATAAAATTTTGCTCACAAAACATAACTTTTCATCTAAACTAATAGAGAAGTGGGAACCTGGACAGAATCAATGAGGATTCTGTATTCAAGGAGGCTTCATATTCTAAAATGCTCAAGAAATAAGGTATTATGGTAAGTAAAATCCCTTTATGTTTCAAAATTTTGTGTTGATCTTCAATAAAATGTATTTTCTTCTATTTTGTGATATACCAAAGAAAGCCTATGACATAATAGTGGAATCATAGTGGTTTTTGCAGTAAAGTAAACATTTATATGATTCACAGCTTGCAGAGCTTCTAAGCCAACAATTTGGTTATTAAATGCAATTATTCAAGAGGGTCTGAAAAATATAAGTTTTTCAATTCATGTCATACTAACTCTAGACAACCAAGGAAATTGTGAGACTATGTCAGGAAATTAATGTTTGCTGATCTATTTGATTCTTTGTACCTATATTTGAGGTCAAGAAAAATTGTATTATGGATCTTGATTAACTGAATGTTTATTAAAATGTATAAATATCTTTTAGTGTAAGTTGATCTCTCAGCACACATATATACAAATGCAAGTGTTGCTAAACAAAATATAAATGAGTTAAGAATCATGGATCAAAATGAAAACTACTCCCATTTCTTTGATGCTTCTACAAGAGTGCTCAGAAAAGCAGATGAAGTTTTATTTTAGAAAAATGACAGGGTGTATAACATTTTCAAACAAATACATGAGCTTTGAAGCTGCATTAAGTAGAGAAAGAAGATAAAAGAGATAGTCTTGTGATAGTGCTAGAATCACTCAGATATTCCAAGTCAGAAATCAAATGTTTGCTGTGTGAAGTGGAATAAAGATTCCTGGGGAATGCATGACATGCCTATATTAAATATATTACTCTACATGTACAAAGACAAAATAAATAAGCAATATTGAAATGCACGTGTAAAATACGTTACATCGATGTAAGTTTACCTTAGTGATGTAAATTTCATATAGAGAAGCTTTAACTGTTTTGATTAACAACTTTCTAATATCTTTATTGCACTTTTTTTCTCTCTCAAAGTTTATGAAGACTAAATCTTCAAAGCCATTCCTGCTAGGATTTTGTTTGGAAGAAAAAACATCCTCAACCAATTATTTTGTCATTTACACGAGACTACCATTACTTCTTCTTTGCCTGTGGCCCCTAATAAACTTCTATAATATTTTAGAAACAAGCTCTCATATTACTCATCATTCTCCAGTGAAATATTTTTCTCTAACAGAGATCACATATGTCTTGAAATAATTTACATTATACTTAAATTCTGACATGTTCTCATCTGTGTTTTCCACACAATAATTATCTTCACTAGATATCATAAAGTCTAGAATTAATCTATGTGAAATAAAAAGCTAAGAAAAGTCCTTAACTGATATGCACTAACTTTCATCTATCTAATATGTTAAATGATCTGATGTAAAATTACTTTGAAGCCCAAATAACATCGGTTTAATTTCACATTTTCTTTTTATTACATTTTATTTAAAGAGAGAAAACAAAAAAATGACAAAAAAACACAAACAAGGGTAGCAACAACACAGAACTCGAAAGGAATAAAACAAAAAAACAAAAAAATCCACTAAGAAATCACTACTTGATAAATTACATACTGTCATCTTGGAAATAGTTGTTTAATTTACAAAATTAAAGCATACAAACTAGACACTCAAACAGTGAGACTATTAATACTTCATTTCAATGATCTAACAAAACAGCAATATAGTCATCAATCTTACACACTTAAACTTATATGCAGTTATAGCCTCTAGAGCATTTTCTTTTCCTCTCTTTTTTACAGTAGCAATTATGCATTTTGGATTTTATTGCTCCTACAGTTCTTAATACTTTTTACATTAGACATACAATGCAATATTTATAAGTCTTAATTATTTCACTAATGTGTATAGTCTCAAGTTCTCTCCATTTCTCTATGAAGGCCTCAACATCATCCTTTTTAATGGCTGAGTAATACTCCCTTGTATAAAAATACCACATCATTGACATCTAGTCTGCAGTTGATGGGCATCTTGGTTGTTTCCAAATTTAGCTATTACAGATTGTGCTGCTATAAACATGGGTGCACATATATCACTGTGATATGACCTTTTCAATTTTTCTGTGAAAACACCCAGGAGGGGAATAGCTGGGTTGAATGGAGCTTACAATTCTAGTTTTCTGAGAAATCTCCATGCTGATTTCCACAGTGGTGGCACCAGTCTACCCTCCCACCAAATGTAGAGCAGTGTTCCTTTTTCTGTGCAGCCTCGCCAACATTTGTTATCAGTTGATTTCTTGATGACAGCTATTCTTTCTTGAGTGAGATGAAATCCCAATGTTGTTTTAATTTCCATTTCTCAAATGACCAGTGATGGTGAACATTTCTTCATGTATTTCTTTGCCATTTGTATATCTTCATCTTAAAACTCTGTGTTCATCTCAGCTGCCAATTTTTGGAGAGTGTTTTTGATTTTGCGGGTGTAGAAGTTTTTCAATTCTTTATATGTTTTTGATATAAGTCCTTTGTCTGAGGGGTTGCTGGCTAAAATTATTTCCCATTCTGTGGGTTTTCTTTTCACTCTGATGGTGATTTCTTTTGAAGTGCAGAAACTTTTCAATAATATGAGATCTCAGTTATTGATTCTCTGAAGTGTTTCCCGTGAAGTTTGTGTTTTGTTCATGAATTCTCTGCCTACACTTATGTCTCCAAGATTTGTACCTAACTTGTTTTCTAGTAGATTTAGTTATTCTGTTTTAATGTTTTCATCTTTTATCCATGTAGACTTTAGTTTTGTGCATGCTGATAGATATGGATCTAGTGTCATTCTTCGGCATGTGGAGAGCCGATTTTTTCAACACCATTTATTAAAGAGGCTATCGTTCCTCCATTGAACATGTTTAGCCCCTTTGTCAAATATCAGGTGGTTGAGTGTCTTTGTACTTATATTTGTGTCTTATAATCTGTTCTATTACTCCTCAGGTCTATTTCTTTGCCAGTACCATAATGATTTTATCACTGTGACTTTGTAGTATAGTTTCAAGTCAGGAATTGAAATGCCTCCCACCTTGCCTATATTGCCCAGAATTGCCTGTGCTATTCTAGGTTTCTTCTGTTTCCAAATGAATTTTAGGAGTGTTTTCTCTAGATTTGTAAGGTATGTCAATGGTATTTTGACTGCGATTGTGTTAAATCTGTATAACAGATTTGGGAGTATGGCCATTTTCACGATGTTCGTTCTTCCTAGCCAAGAGCATGGAACATCTTGCCATTTTCTAATATCCTCTTTAATCTCCTTTTTTAACATAGTATAATTTTCAGCATATAGGTTTTTACGTTCTTAGTTAGGATGATTCATAATTATTTCTTTTTTAAGATGTTATTGTGAAGGGCAATATTTCCATAATTTCTCTCTCGATGAGTTTCTTATTTGTATACAGTAATGCTACTGCTTTTTGAGCATTGACTTTGTATCCAGCTACACTGATGAGTTTGTTTATTACCTCTAGTCGTCTTTTAATGGAGTTTTTTGGCTCTTCTATGTAGATTATCATGTCACCTGCAAATAATGATAATTTAACTTGTTCCTTTCCTATCTTTTTTCCTTTTATTTCTCTCACTTGTCTGATAGCCCTGGCTAGTGTTTCCAGAGCTATATTGAAAAGGAGTGGTGATAGTGGACATCCTTGTCTTGTTCCTGATTGAAAAGTCCCTTTAGTATAATATTGTCCATTTTGTCCATTTAGTATAATATTGGCTGTTGGTTTGTCATAGATGGCCTTTATAAGGTCGAGTTACACAATATGTATTCCAAGTTTCTGAAGGTTTTTATTATGAAAATGTGTTGAAATTTATCAAAAGATTTTCTGCATCTCTTGAGATGACCATGTGGTTTTCATTTTTGTCTCTGTTGATGTGGGGTACTACATTTATTGATTTGTGTATGTTAAACCAACCATGCATTCCTGGAATGAATCCCACTTGGTCATGATGTATAATCTTCTTTATGATGTGCGCATTCTATTTGCTAGTATTTTATTGAGAATCTTTGCATCTATGTTCATTAGTGAGATTGGTCTATAGTTCTCCTTTTTGGTTGGGTCTTTCTCCAGTTTTGATATGAGTATAATACTTGCCTCCAGGAATGATTTAGGGAGGATTGCTTCCTTTTCAATTTCATTGAAGAGTTTAAAGAGTATTAGCATCAAATCTTCTCTAAATTTCTTGTACAATTCAGCCACGAATCCATCAGAACTTGAGCTTTCTCTGTTGCTATGCTTTTTTATTAAGTTTTCAATTTCAATAGCTGATGTTCAGTTACTCAAAATTGCTATATCTTGTTGTTTAAGCTTTGGTAATACATATGTTTCTAGAAATCCATTTCCTCTGTGTTTTCCTCTCTATGTGAGTAGAGATTTTCAAAGTAGGTATTCATGATCTTTTGAATTTCCATGGTATCTGTAGTAATTTACACCTTTTTAGTCCTTATTGCAAGAATTTGGGTTTTTTTATTTCTTTTTCTTCATGATGTTACCTAGAAGTTTGTCAATTTTGCTTTCTCTCTCAAAATACCAGCTTTTTGATTCACTAATTCTTTGTATTGTTTTTATAGTTTCAATTGCATTGATTTCTTCTATGAGTATTGGGTTTAACTTGCTTTTCTTTTTCTAGTAGCTTGAGATGAATCATAGATTGTTTATTTGTGCTTGTTCTGTTTTCTTGATATGACAATTTATTGCTGTATATTTCCCTCTTAAGAATGCTTTCATTTTATCCCACAGGTTACAATAAGTTGTTTCTGCATTTTCATTGAACTGTAGGTATTGCTTTATTCTCTAATTTCATCTGTAGCCCACTGGTTGTTCAAAATGTTGTTATTTAATTTCCATGCATTTATCCCAGTTTTGCAGTTTCTTTTGCCATTAATTTCCAATTCCAGTGTGCTGTGGTCAGATAGTATGTATGGGAAAATTTCAATAACTTTGCATTTACTTAAGAATGTTTTATGGGATAATATATGGTCTATTTTGGAGAATGCCCCTTGTGCAGCTGACAAGAATATATATTCTGATGTGGTTAGGTGGAGCACTCTGTAAACATCTACTAAGTCCAATTTCTTGCAGGTATGATTCAGTTCTATTATTTCTTTGCTCACTCTTTGTCTAGTTGTTCTATCTCTTTGTGACAATGGGCTATTAAGTTTATCTGTAATAACTGTGTTCTTGTGCATTTAGTTTTTCATGTCCTTTAGTATCTTTCTCATATAGTTGTGTGCTCCTGTGTTTGGTCCATATATATTTCTAATTATTAGTTCTTCCTCTTGAATTTTTCCCCTTACAAGTATGTAGTGACCTTCTATGTCTCTTTTAATCATATTAGGTTTGAAGTTCACATTGTCTGCAAATAGAATAGTTACCCCTGCTTTTTTCTGGGTTCCTATTGCATGGAATACCATTTTACATCCTTTGATTTTTAATCTATGAATTTCTCTTTGAGTCAGATGCATTTCTTGTATACAGTATATTGTAGGATCCTGATTCTTGATCCATTCTGTCAACCTGTTTCTTTTGATAGGTTAATTGAACCCATTTACATTTATGGATATCACTGATATGTACTGACTCGACTTTGCCATGTTGTATTACTGTTGTTAGTTTCCTGCTTTTCACCCTTGTTTGATTTCTTGTCCAGGCTGGTGATTTCTTTTTGTTGTTGATCTTGAGATTGTGGTCATTTTTTATCTCTTTCTAGGATGTCCTTCTGTACTCTCTCTAAGGGTGGTTTGGTGGACATAAATTTCTTCAGTTGTTCTTGTCATGGAAGTATCTTGTTTCTCCATTAAATTTGAAAGTCAGTTTTGCTGAGGACATCAGTCTTGGTTGAAAATTGTTTTCATTTAGGGCTTGAAATTCTTCACTCCAAGCTCGTCTTAACCTGAAGGTTTGTGCTGAGAAGTTTGCTGTGATTCTAATTGGCTTTCCCTGATAGGTGAGTTGTGTCTTTTCTCTAATAGCTTTCAGTATTCTGTTTTTATGCTGTATGTCTGTGATCTTAATTATTGTATGTCTGGGTGTAGGTTTATGTTGGTTATGGCTGCTTGGCATTCTATATGCCTCACTTATTTGTATATCTGATTTTTCCCCTATGTTTGGGAAATTTTCTGTCATTATTTCTGTGAACAGCTTAGCTATCCTTTGCATTGTCTCCTGCCTCCTCACTGATGTCTATTACTCTAACATTATTTCTCCTGGCTTGATCTTGTAGCTGTT
>PVJX010028828.1:0-23496 GCA_004027295.1 Dolichotis patagonum | reverse complement strand
GTGTTCTTACTCCGGAGCGTGCTCATCTGGCTTATGGAACCAGGAGGCTGGCCTGGAAGCGTGTGTTGAACAAGCACTATTTCCTCAGGCTGTGGACGGTCAGACATCGGATGGTCATTAGTGTTCCCGGACCGCTGGTGGAACTGGACTCCAAAGCAGCCTTGTCCTGGAACCTCTGAGGGTGGCTTGAGCTTTGAATACGGTTTCATCTTCTGCATTTCAGTTAATTATTTCCTCTGTCTGTTTAAACTGATTTGTCCATCCATTAATTTTGTTACTAAAAAGTGATCAGTGTCCTTTAGGATTTTACCTATAATGGATCATATTGGTCATGGAAGCTTGTTAGTGTAGAAATTCTCACTTATAGTGGAGAGGAGATTATCATGAACTCACAATACCTGACATTCAGCATCAGCGACCTTAAATTCACGGCCGATATTGTTCCAGTTGGTCCCTCCACCTATCGACAGTGAAACTATTGGAAAAATGCAGAGTAAATTAAAAGCACCCCAATATTTCATCTCTCAATATTTCAATATACATTTCTAAAAAATAAGGGTGCTTTTTAAAACTACAATAGTTATCATTTCAAAAAGTACATAAATGATCATCAAATATCCAGTATATTAAATGCTTTTCTGATGGACATATACTTTTTGAAGTAACTTCTTTGTATGTATATCCAAATATGATCCATATACATTAATTCTTGCTATGTCCCTTAAATCTTTTTTAATCTACCAATCTCCTTGCTCTAATCTTTTTTCCTCGCAGTTGTTTTTAGTTGTTCAAAGGAACAAGCTGCGGATTCTTTCCTGTTTTCCATACTCTGAATTTTGTTGAATGCTATATTATCATGTCTTATGTTATTTAGTACCTAGTTCCTAGGGCCACTAATTGTCCCACACTCGTCATGCATAAGACCTGCTCCATTCTTAAATTCAGCCATTTCTCCAAAGATATTTGATTCTTTTTTTTGAAAACAGTTCAATAAAGATATATCTGGGTGTCATGGTTTATGTTGGTGGCCCCCAGGCCTCATGTATTTGCATTGTACGTTTGTGTCTGGTTCATTGTCTAGTGCTTGGATTGATGGTGTCAGTGCTACACCCTCCTAGGGGGTGGAGCCAGGATGTGATGTAATGGCAGGAAGAAGGTGTGTCTCTCTCTTGCCTGTTTCCGCTTGCTGTTTGCAGCTGTCATGAACTGCGGCCCCGCCATGCCACCCTGCCTTGGAGCCAACTGAGTATAGACTAAAACCTCCAAAACTGTAAGAAATAAATCTTTCCCAACTTTGGGCATCAGGTATTTTGTCTCAGTGACTAGTAAAATATAAATAAGACACTGGGTGTTACAGGTACTCATTGTACTGAGGTGAGGTCAGCTATCAGCTTCCTCTACTGACTGCACAATTAAATATCTGCATACATATCTATAAATGTTTACATGTGTATATTGCTGTTTGGATATTAAGTTGAGTGTGACTTTATACTGGTATCTCCAACTGGGAACCATTTCCACAAGGATCATTCTGGCCACCTCCCCTGGATTATCCCAATCCATCATTGAAAATCCTGGACAATACCTCCATTGAATTAATGGTTCATTTCCAATAGAGAGGAATAGCAGGTTCGGATTTGTCAAAGCTATACCTCTACCCCCATGGGAAACACCTTTATCAATTAGATTCCAGTGTATATTTGCAGTTTCATTGACCTTTAGTCTCACTGAAGCCACTTATTTCCAACAGTATGTAGGTCGGTAATTTCCTCCTACCTACTTCACTGACAATGTGAATACACTCGTAACTTGTAAATGTAAGAACTTTTTCTTATTGTAGACAACCTACATTCTATGGTGAATAGCCCATCTATTAAATATTATTTTTTAATTTGTATACACCAATGTCCACAGTTAGTTCTGTAAACTTGTATGAGTTTTGACAAATGTGCTGTGCTTCTGTCTGAGTCCAGTATTGCTGCTGGAATAATCAGCTTTCCCACTGGTGGACGCAATTCCTCACACACACAACTGAAAGGACCAAATGTTTAATTGGCTCATACATTCATTCAGTCTACAGTTGGTTGACTCTAAGGTAGAGCCAGCATGGGGAAAGGACTTGGAAAAGCAAATCTGCTCAGTTCAAGGTGGCCAGAAAGCAGAGCATGGGAACAGGGATAGAGAAGAAGGGATGAGGTACCATACATAGTACCCAAGGCCATGTATCCAGAACCTATGCAGACACTCCTAGGAACCTAACCTGCTAGGTGCTTCTTAATCTAATGAATTTGAAATATCTGAATCAAAAGTCAGAATTTACCCCCTATAAACTTCAAACCCAAACACATCTCCTTAAAACATATTTAATTTTCCAATAAAGACAATAACAAGTTCATGATTCCACCTAACATAATATGTCTATTCCCCCATACAACCAGAATCATAATAATCCCTTCCCCAAAATCTTAATAATTCTAACATTTTTCAAAACTTAAAGCTCAAATTTCTTCTGAGACACAAGCCAAATTCTTTGCTTTGAACAACTGGTATAAGTTTATAGCAGTATCGCCTACATGTAAAATGAGTAAAATGAATCAATCAGAAGTGTTTTCTTACTGTGTCCAAAGTATTATGTTCTTTAATTATTTTAGTAATTATGGATCTTTATATGCCTTGTAATTCATGTGTATATTGATTAGTGGTTTTCTTTATTCCCTGACACTCCTTTCAACTGGATGATTCATGACATGTTTTGCAGTTGTGCACACATGTTATAGCTTTTTCTAGTGATATGATCTTTCCTAGTTTTAAATAGGACAATAATCCATGCAATAGGCTAAGGAAGTTTGCCATGAGAGTAAAACTGTCTTCTTGGGTGTTGCTCTTGTCTCTGGTCAGGTCCATCTTGTGTTTGTCACCTCTGCTTCCCTGTGTTGTGGTGAACCCACTAACAGAGATAGCTCTTGGTGTGGAGGGCCCACCTGAGGGTTATTGCAAGCAGCATAAAAAGAGAACTGGAGGGCAAGATGAGGCGCTGTTGATTCTCCCAGAGAAGCTTGTTACACCGGTTTTCCTGCTATGAACTCAGCTGTTTTCATTGTCTGAGGAGCTTGGGCTATCACTGTCACTGAGGATGGCGGCAGTTATCCCCGAGGGAACTCTGCTTCTTATCTTGAGCGTCTGCTTCCTGGTTCCGGAGCAGATCCTTCGGCCTACTGACGCAGATCCTTTATCCTGTTGGCACAGACTTTCTAGGTTCCACACTGGCATTTGGGCCTTCCCAGCGCAGATCCTTGACAGACTTGCGCGAACATTTTTGTGGGCTCTAGACCTCCAGCTGGATGCCTCAAGGACATTGCTGTGGGATCCAGGCCCTCAGCTGGATTCGTCAGGTCTCCAGCTTGAGGACAGAGCTCTTACACTCCTCCGAATTTGACTTTTTGGGGTGAGTATTATAAATTTATAGGATTAAAAATCCTGTAAATTATGTGTCCTATGTTAAATCTATTTCCTTTCAAACCCTGACTGCAACACCAATCAAGGAGGTGAGCAGTGGTGAAAGGCGGCAAAGAGCTTTAATAAACATAGCCATGGTAAAGGCATTCAAGATTTGGCACTGACGGCTGACAGAAACCTCAAGGTTTTATAACAAAGGTAATGGACGGAAGTGGTGGGGGGCTGCACAGTGGGCAGGGTAGGTAACCCAGGTGAAGTGTGGTCTGACTGCATGTCACCTTAGGGAGCCACCATAGCTTATTCAGTTCCCACTGTGAGACGATAGCTCTTGCTCAGAGGGTACCTTGGTGTCATATGGCCACCACACTCACGTGGAGGGTGACTTTGCCAGGCAGCGATGTGTCTGCAAGGCTCTGGAATGTGAGGTGACTGCAGATTTAGAATAATGACAGGAGACTTCTATGCATCACTCCAGGAGCCTGGAACAAGGCCACTGTAAAAACTGGCAATTGGGTGTCCCTACAAATCCTGAACCCTTACTCTTACCCTTATCTTAGTGTGCTCAGGCTTGAAGGGGTAGGTAAACTTAGAGCTGATGAACCTTGTAATATAACATGCTTCATGTGATTAATATGCCCACATGCAGAACAGGGATCTGACCCAAAGATTTAAGGTAATAAAAGAGACAGATATAAAGTGTAAGCAATGCGGCCAAGCTTCAGCCTAACTGTAGTTACCTACCAGGGACTTGCATGCCCATCCTCCAGGTGCCTGTTACAGAACTGCCCCAAATCACAATGACACACCTGGGGTTCACACCCAAGTTTGTCTGCAAAACCTATGCACTTAGCCCAGAGCCACACTGCAGTGGTGGAATACAATCCCTTGCAAAACTGAAGCAGACTCACCACGCCTACAGTGTGTGGCACCTGGTTCAATGGTTCACCATTAGAAATATAGGAGAAAATTCTTCACTTTAATCAATACTAAAAACTGGAAAGGAAGTGAAAAATAAGACATGAAACAGTTCAGTCGAAACAGCAATTGAAGCCTGGTGTTTGGGTGCATGCCTGTGATCCCAGCACTCTGAGAGGCTGAGGCAAGATGATTATAAGTTGGAGTCTTGCCTGGGCAAATGAGTGAGCTCCTGTCCCAAAATGCAAAATAAAAAGAGCTTGGGGTGTAACTCAGTGCAAAGGCTACGAGTTCAATTATGAGTTCAACTACCAGTACCACAAAACACATGCAGACCACCACCGTCGCCAGCAGCAGCAGCCCCAGCCTCAGTGGCACCATTACTAACATTAGACATGGCTATTTCATGCTAATTTCTCCCGGGCCTGTGCCTTCTTGATTTTCAAAACTACAGGCCAACCCTATTCCCTATTTTAGAGGTGCTCTCTTATCTGGAAATGACATTGGCATTACCTGTCCTGATAGTTCTCTTTCACATCAGCAAGCTACAAATTCCTCTTCCTTATAAAACCATAGTCCCAAACCTACGGGTTTTACCCCAACAAAGGAAATCAGGCACTGAGATTTACCAGCAGAGGGCAGTGCTGTGACAACTCTGAACTGAGACTGCCAAGTGAGTCTTGGCACAAGAGACCAGTTGCGTCAGGAGTTCTCCTCCTTAGGTATAGCTCAGGTCCTCGCTGGCACCTCCCAAAATGTGCTTTTTGTTATGTCACTGCTCAGCACTGCCCAGGCCACAGAGTTGACATTAAGTCAGTGCTTGGCGACTATGGAGCTCTGTGCATGTCTGGTACCTCAGTGTCATAGCACCCAGAGACCAAAATGGCTCACGCAGGGTGTATTTCCACAGCCAAAGTATGGAATACTTTAGAAATGAGGAAAACTCAATCAACACTATTAAAGTAGGAAAAACTCCAATGGCTGCACTGCCCCCAAGAATAGCAGGTGCTGAATTCAGCATGTCCTACCCTCCTGCCTCCTGAGCTGTCCTCCCTTCTTTATCTCAGACCGGTTTTCTCTCTCCTCCTCCTCCTCTTCTGCCTTATGCACCAGGCTGCTCACTCCCTACAGAAAGTGATGATGGCCATGCTTACTTTGAGCTGAAAGGAAAGGAGTGCCAACTATGTGCCAAGGCTTTCATATGTTATTTCATTTTTATTTGGCCAACAAACCAAACTGGTAAGATAGGACTGATCCGCATTTTACAACCAAGGAAACAAATCCTCAGGGTGAGTAGGTGGCATTATCAGTCGTCAGTGTTTCTAATGTTGACACACAGTGTGAACCCAGCTTTTCTGATTTTAGCTCATCAGAATATGATCTTAAAAAGTCAGGAAGAGGCAAGTGTGGGGCCTGTTCACCTGGGAGGCCGAAACAGGAGGTCACACGCTGGAGCTCAGCCTGGGATGATTGGCAAATTTGTAAGTTCAGAGCCAGTTTGGACTTGAGGCCTTACCTCAGTATCCCCTCAAATTAAATGAAAGGAGGAATATGAGCCTTTTAAATACTGCCTATGAAAATGTTCACAGCCAGGCGTGGTGGGGTGTACCCATAGTGCCAGCGCCAGGGAGGCTGCAGGAGGGTCATTTGATTCCAGGAGTTGGAGGCCAGGAATATGGCGAGACCCATCTCCAAAACAAAAACAAACAGAAAGTACATAAGGATTATAAATATGCAAAATGCTAGAAACTTTTCAGTAGTAGATTTCATTTGCAATCAAAACATCCCTTCTTTGCTTAAGTTTTGCAAATATACTTTTTCCATCATGTATTCTTAGGCAAGACATCCTTGTAATTTCAAAAAACAGTACACAGACTTTCAAAATTTTCAGCCTTTATAAAAAAGAAAGATTTAATATAAAATGATGGGTTAAAACATCTCAATTGTATTGCCCAGTATACCATAAATATTACATTTTAAGGCATTAAGAAACAGTTAAAAATCTTGATTTTAGTTTATTGTACTAAGGAAGTCAATGCTCATGGAATGATGAATCACGTCAATAATTTCTTTTTTCGTACTGAGTACACATGTTAGATAAGTGTCCACTGGACTATATCCCCAGCCCTTTTTATTTCTCATTTTCAGACAGAATCTCGCTCAATTGTCAGGTTGTCCTTAAAATTGCAATCCTCCTGCCTCAGCCTCTTGAGCCACTGTGATTTGAGACCTGCACGACCACACCAGGCCAAGTTCATAACTTTGCAGTCTCCACATTAAAATTAGTTTTTGCAGTGCTGGAGATCAGACCCAGGCCTTACACATGCAAGGAAAATGCTCTACCATTGAGCCACATTTTTAGCCCCACTAATCAATTTTTTTTAAAATTCAGTTCAGTTTGAAAAATCATAAATGAAAAGTGGGTGGCGGGAAAGAGAAACTTTTTATTTCTGCTTGAGCCAAGTATGTTCCCACAAGGAAAATATAAGTTAAGATGCATTTAAGTAAACAGCATTTTTTTAGAAAACAAATGTGCTGTAATAAAAGCAAAATGAGACAAATTAAAAACATAATATTAGCAAAAGTAACAACGAAATTTCAGTGTTTCACTCTATACTGAAAAATGTGCAGAAATCTAGCCAGCAACAGCTAACTGGTCTGGCCTTTTTGCCTGCCCGCCTGCCTCAAACCCGTGTCCCGTTCACGCTGGTTTCCTCACTGCAAATTGTTACCTGCAAACAGTGACATTATAGAAGGGTGCCTCTCCCTGAGAGCACGTAGGGCATCGCTGCTTAGAGGATACAGCTTCCCCTCCTAGTCTGAGGGTGAAGTCAGCAAATGGGAGCCTCCACACCCAAACACAAGAGGGTTAGGAGAAACCACACACTATGCAAGTAACTGTATCACTGCCACTGTGGCTTGTAGGACGAGAGGGATATGACACTCTGGGTTCAGCACTCACACTCCCTGCAAAAAAATAAAGTCATGAGGGCTCCTACTTCAATTCATGCGGGTAAACGATCACAGAGGTGAGGTCTCAGAGTGCGATGTGCCACACCCTGCATCAGGACCCTCACAGGGTCAATCCATTCAGCCTCCAGAACAGTATTTCCTACATTTTGAAAAAAATGAGGTAAAACTCACATTATATAAAACTATCTTAGAGTGACTGACCCAATGGAATGTTATACAATTACAATATCAAGCAACTAATACTTCAAGTTCAAAATGTTTCTGTCGTCCCCCAAAGAGGCTCCATTGTTACCCATTTCTTCCTCACTACAGCCTCTGGTGACCACCTGGCCTTCCTCTGGGTGTGCACATGAACATAAGTGTGGACCCATGCCCCATGGTGTGTTCTGCGTCACCTTATTTCCCCTGGCATGATTTTGAGGTCTGTCCACACTATGGCAGATATCAGGGGTTCATTTCTTTGGGCAGCAGAATAATGCTCCATTGTGTGGAAATATCACTAACACGTACTTCATTGGAGACATAAGTAAACCAAAGCTCCTAAGCAAAGCGTGGTGCTTTGACCATCCCACCTCCACCAAGGACCCACTGAAGCCTAACTGCCAAAACACAGTCACAGAAAAAAAGCTTTCAACAGGAGACAGATACTCTTCCTAATCCACGGAAGGGCCACCGGTGTCCTTGCTCTGCCTGACTCAGGGCAACTGCCTTACTTAAGCCCACCCTCCTTGAAGGCAGGGGGAAGGGAGTTCAGTGGGCCCCACCAGACCTCCCACAGGACTCCTCTCCCCTCTTCCCTCCCCACTACAAGGTCAGCCTTCCAGCCAGACTCCCTTCCTGTGAGAGCACATCCCTGTGTTCCACTCAGCATCTGCTGAGAGTATAAATAAATGCGCGTTATGTCTTGGGGGCCTCTTGCCAGTTTGATGGGTTTGAGTTCCTCCTAGCAACTAACCCTGCCAATGTAGTCCTCTGCACACAAACATGCCCAGCAACGAGCTCACCGAAAGTCAAATGATTTTGTCGCTGATGTTTTCACGCTTTCTGTGATACACAGAATCCCTGGTAGATAGTCAAAGGGTCATTAAATGCTTAGGTAACCCACTGAGACTCTGCTTCACTTTAACGTGGCCCTCTTCATTCACATTCACCAAAAATTACAGCACTCTTATGGATCTAACGCTTATCAAGGAGATACGATCAAAGTCAAATAAGATATCATTATTGGCTTTAAAAGTTTAAAAAATGAATTGAAAACAAGAAAACACTTTCTGTGATTCTGGGAAATTTTTATCATATAAGAAAGATGTACTCTGGGAGCCCAGCGCTGAGACGCACAATCCAGCTCCGATGGGGCAGCAGTGGGAGGAGACAGTGAGGATGACTTCAAGCGAACGTGAGTTGAGACCAGGGTGCTGTCTCAAGGGAGGAACAGGGTACCTTGTGACTGACCCATGTTTTCATGGTGGCAACGGTATTAGTTTAGACTGATGCAGATAGCAATATTCATAATAAAGAATATTTCTTGCTTTTTCCTTAGACATTCATTGTACGCTTCTGTCTTAGTTACTTTTCTCTCACTGCTGAGAAAAAATACCTGACACCCAAAGTCAAATGGGGAAAAGTTTATTTAGCTCATGATCTGTAGAGGTTTCAGTCTGTAATTGACTCCAAGGCAGAGTGGCTTGGCAGAGGGGCATCACAGAGTAGAACCATGTTGCCCACAAGATAGCAAAAGCAATAAGGGATCCTAACAGTGTCTTTCCACCCCTTTTATTTTATCCAGATTCCTTAGGGCAGGAAGCACTCACACCCTTAATCCTAGTGCCCTTGATCCTAGCATTGCACATGAATCAATTCCAGCATCACACACTCTAAATCCAGCCACCTCCGAAGAAGCCCCACCTATAACTGCATGAAGATTTGGGGGAATACCTAGACACAAGCCATAGAAGCTCTTAAAAAAAAAACAGGAATCAAACTCAGGACCACGCACTTGCCAGGCAGGTGCTGCGCCACTGAGCTATATCCATAGGCCCCATCATAGCTGCTTGCCTCCGTAAGATGAAATGCACCGTACAATCATATAAGAAATGACTTCTTGGGCTGGGGATATAACCCGCACGGTGGAGCTGCTGCCCAGGGCCTTCATAACTCCACACATTTTCCAGTCTCAGTGTATTGGGATGACCTCACATGTAAATCAGTTATCTCCTCATACAGGCTGAGGAGGACCTCTCCATCTGTGCCACCTGCCATCTCCTGGTGTCCTCCAGGCCATCTCCCTCAGTTCCACAATCTCCTATTTGGAAAAACTCAAACACAAATCTCCTCACCACAACCTGTGCTCCCTTTTCTTCCTGTGGGTCTTCTATGTGTCCATAAGTGGTCATTGTTTCATTTCGATTTTTGCCACCCACAAGGTGACCTCATAACATCTTTATTTGTCACTTGATCTTGTTATCTTTAACGTTTGGGTCATTTGGGTTTGGATTTATTCTCCACAGTGGTCACCATCTCGAGTGGATACAAGATGACCCTCTAATACAGGCACAAGAGGCAGTCCTGGCACTGTCGCAGTACCAGCCTTACTCCAAAGGCATCTGCAAGACAAAGGGTTACCAGGACCATTACACACTTCATGAGTTTCTTTGTCATCATGTACTTTTTGGACAGCATTATCTCCTAATGACCTTGGTCAGCTCTGTGTCCAGAATCCCATGACTAATGGCTATGCCAAAGTTAGTTCTCTGGTGTTCATCAGCATGAAAAAAATAGAGAAAAATTTTTAAAATCCATGTGCAGGAAAGTGACAATAAACATTTCATTTTTCTGTGATGGGCAAGGTCCCTTAATTGCACTGATGCACTGGCTTGAGATTGATAAACCATGGCACACCGTATATGGTCTCTAGTTAAATAGTAACATAAGAATCTGCTTTCTCTGTTAAACTTACTTATCTGACACATTTGTAAGTTAAATGAGTAATAGATAATTGAAACTTATACTATATGCGAAATCACAAAAACTTTATGTTCCTGTTGTTTTTAGAAATGGAGACCTATAAGGTGTATCTCAGTCATCACGGCCTAGGGTAGCCCACACAACTGTAGATAAGTGAGTTTCCAGCACTTTTTAATAAGTCTTGGTGATTCCTACTTCATTTACCTAGAGATGTACATGTTATTCCTTAAATTACCATTCTATTGAATGTAACCCACAGATTTAGTACAATCCCTACCAAAATCCACATGGCACTTAAAAACAAATAGAAAAAAATCCTAAAATCCATATAGAACCATAAAAGACTACTATTATTTGAGGATGTCCTTAACCAAATTCAGCAGCTTCCAGTCTGAAGGATTAGGAGGTAGGGCCTTAACAAGTCAATAGGGAATGGGAGCTCCTCCCTCCGGATTACAAATCAGCCTCCCTCCCTCTGGAAAGAGGGCTTCACCCAGCAGGAAGGCTCTCAAAGGACACCAGTGCCCTGATCTTGGAATTTCTAGCAACCAAATACTGCACTGAGAAAATAAATTTCTAGCCTTGATAAATTACCCAATTTGTGGTCTTCTGATAAAGAACACAAATGCACTAAGTCAGACCCTGAACAGCCAAAGCATTCAGTTTTGGAGGAAAACAAAGCAGAAGGTATCGCACTTCCAGATTTCAAATTACTATATTATAAAGCAATATAAATTAAAGCACTACTGCTCTGAAATAATAGGAAACATATAGACCAGTGGTACATAAAAGAGATCCAGATACAGGTCTGGCTATACACAGTTGGTTGATTTTGACTAAGGAGACAAGAACACACAGTAGGGAAAGGACAGTCTGTCTCTTCAGCAAATGATTCTGGGAACACTAGATACTCATGCCCACAGCAGAGAAACTGGGACTTGTGTCGTACATCATTCCCACAAACAAATGCAGTGGATTACAGGTTTAAACGTGAGTCCTGAATTCATAAAACTCTTAGAAGAAAATACAGGAGTGGGCAACTTACCAGTCTCCTCCCATCATACTAAGGTATTGGATGTGATATTTACTTTAATTTATTGTAATATATATCTTTATTCAGTTATCATGGTATACCCCATAAATAGGTGAAGTTATTATGTGTCAATCAAAAATAAAAAGAGAATGAATTTATGACAACTACTGAAACTAACTTAGGAGCCGGGCATGATGGTGAACACCTGTAGTCCCAGTACTCAAGGGACTGAGGCAGAAGGATCACTGTGAGTTTGATGCCTGACTAGGAGTCTACCTAAGTGAGTTCAAGGCCAGCCTGGACTATATAATGAAACCCTGTCTAAAAAAGCCCAAGTAAAATAAAATAAAATAAAACAACTTGGTAGAAAGTGTCATGACATTGCTCTAGGAAATGATTTCTTGAATATTATGCCAAAAGAAGAGGGAACAAATGCAAAAAAATAAGATTTCATCCAATTAAAAGTTTTCTGTACAGCAAAGTAAACAATGAACAGAATGAAGAGACAACCTATGAAATGAGAGAAATTACTTACAAACCACGTATCTAAGAAGAGTATTATAGGGGCTGGGGGTTTAGCTGGCAAGAGTTAGGTCACGAGTTCGATCCCCAGTACCCCCCAAAAAAAAGAAAAAGAAAAAGAAAGAAGAGCATTATAACCAAATACATAAAGAGAAATCCACAGAAATAAACAGTTTGGTTTAAAAATGAGCAAAGGACCAAACAGATATTTCTGCCATGGACATATACAAATGGCCAAGAAGCAATGAAAAAGGCATCATCTCAATAAATCACTAAGGATATACAAATCAAACCACAATGAGTAAATATTTTAATAATCTTGATTTAGTCATTCCACATTGGATTAAAATTAAAGTACTACCTTGTACCCTACAAATACATACAACTACAACTTATCAATCAGAAACACTAAAAAAATGCGATACTCATTTGTACCTGTTAGGATAGCTAATATGTAGAAAAGAAAGAAAAAAGATAAGAATTGCTGCCAAGATATGGAGTAACTGTGATCTTTATATATTGCTGGTGGGAATATAAACTGCTGCAGCAGGTATGGAAAACAGCATATAAGTTGCTCAAAAAATTTAAAGTGGAACTACCAGGTGTGCCAGCCTCCTCCTATGGACATATCCAAATGAACTGGAATCAAGATGCCTAAGGGACATTGCCACTCCCCGGTGCGTGGCTGCACCGCCTGCAGTAGTCAAAGGATGGAGACATCTAAGGTGTAGATGTATAAACAGAAATGGTTAAAGGGTAAATGGTGCATTATTTCATCTTTTAAAAGGAAAATCCTCACGTTTGTGAAAACATTGACGCATTCAGAGGACTATATGCTAAATGAAAGTGTGCAATGATACAAGGAAAAACACTGCCTGGTGCCATTTACTTGAGACAGCAAAACTAGATGGCTGGGGATGTAGCTCAGTGGCACAAGTGCCTGCCTGGCAGGCACAAGGTCCTGAGTTTGATTCCCAGTACCAAAAATAATAGCTAAATTCATGGGAACAGAGTAGCACACTAGTCGCCTGGGCCTGAGGTTAGGTGAAATAAAGTGCTGGCATAAAGTTTCAGTTAGGAGAGGTAAATAATTTCAAGAAATTTGCTGTATGTCATTGTGCTTACAACTTGTAATACTATAAGGTGCGCTTACAAATTATTTAAGAATGGAAATCCTTTAGTGTTACTATTATCATAGAAAAAGGGGAGGAAGAAGGAAGGAGGCAGAGAGGAAGGGAAACAGAGAAGGAGGAGGGAAAGAGAGGCACAAGGGAGGCAGACAGAGCACAGCTAGGCTTCTGGGTACGAATCCTATGCAATCACACAGGTGCCCCAGCACAGGATCGCCCTGTGCTTGCCTAAATACTCTGTCATTACCGTCATAAAAGTCTGAGTAATTTTATATTAGAACTTAACATTTTATTAGTGAAGTCCAGCAGAAAATGGGAAAATGAGCAGAAGAGCTATGTACAAGTGCGTCTGCTATCATTCCTTGTCACTGCATTCCTGGATGGCATCCATGCTGTCTGCTCCAGAGCTGGTATAGTACGTTTACTCAGAATCCGAGACCTTGCACTGGGAAGCACTCTGGGCTTGATTTCATTCTCTTAATTCTTGATTTAACTCCCTCTTCACACCATCATCAGTTTATTAACAATTTTGTCTGAATTTGAGAGTTGGAAGTAAAGCTCAGTAGAACAATGGAGCGTATGTGTGAGCAAAAATAACACACAAAAACACACATATGTCATGCTTCGCACCCACGTTTACATACTGTAATGCTAATCTCCACAAGCACAGGAAATGGGGTGCTAAGGGGAGTGTAACTATGAGACTCGTGTGTCTCATCTATCAGTAAGTAAGTAGGGAAAGGGACGCTGAAGCTCAGAGGCCGCACAGTGGGTCCACACCCCAACTTGATTGCAATGCAGAAAGATGGCACTGCATTCTAAGCACCACCAACGGTCAAGCAGCCCTGTTCAGGGTTACTTGACTGTATCAGCCAAGCGGTCCTGCTGAGGCACTGGAGGGAAGGGGAAAAATGGGGCAACACATAGTTCTTTCTAGCTCATTAACAAATCGAGGAGAGAGACTGTTACCAGTTTCTATATCCAGGTGCAGCCAAAACAGTTTAGATTTGTACACCATTTTCACTGTTCTGGAATGAATGAAATTCACAAGCATGTGCAAGCTACAAAACAGAAATTGTTCATACGTTTACATTTAGAACTGACTTTGCACAAGCTACACAATAGGAATCGTTCATATATTTTCATTTAAAATGGGCATTGTAAGATTTAAGGTGAACAGTAAAACTCTTGTTAATAATTAAGAATTGCTTATTTTTCTGCACATGGAAGGATCTTAGATGACAAAGAGCACTGTAGCAAATGAAGAGATCACAAGAGAAACAAACATTTTAGAATCTTGATGGCACTCATTCTGACTCTTTTCTTCCTTCCTTTCCTCTCTTCCTTTCCTCCCTTCCCTTCCCTTCCCTTCTCTTCTTTCTTCCTTCCTTCCTTTCTTCTTTCCTTCTTTCTTTTGAGGCAAAGTACTGGGGATTGAAACTAGAGCCTCACACATGTCAGATAAGTACTCTGCCATGGAGCTAGCCCCTTTAAATTTATTGCTTATTTTGAGACAGGGTCTTCCTTTGTTGGCAAGGCTAGCCTCACACTTGTGATCCCACCACCTTAGCCCCCTGGAGTTGGGATTACAGGCATACATCATTGCACCTGCTGTTCTTGGCTTTTAAACAAGGACTCTGCTTTTTCATTTGTACCAGGCCCAACAAGTCATATAGCTGGCCCTGCTATGTACCAGTGAAAAGAACCTGGTTCCTTGGAGAAATAGCAGTTTCTAGGGGCTTCATGATAAATGAAACTTGAGCCTGAACATTTTATGTCAGAAAAGAAGAAAGTGTCCCAAAAGACTGTGGATGCATGAAATGCATACAGGAACTAAACTGAAGGATCTTGAATAACTAAAGGTGGAAGAATGTGAGCTGTAAAATAAACAGTAGTAAATTATAACTGAAAGCATGAAATGAACATATCACCTCAAATCTATGTAAATAACTTAATTCCTAATAGGGGGTGGAAAAGAGGTGAATCTTTCTTATAGAAGAGCTCCAACTACAGGTTGGCAGAAACCTCTGCCCGCCAGCTGGTGCAGCATAGTCCCCTTGCTCTTTCAGAGTGTGCTACGCTTGGTGTTTCCTTTGTGATGACCAGAGTAGGAAAATCAGAAAGGAAGTAGCACAGAGATTGAACTTGACAAATGCTACTTTGACCAAGTGATAAAAGCTACCATCAACAGGGATTTCATGTGGCTGTCATATACGCCCTGCCATCCTGCAACAAGCACACTTCACTCGGATTTTCCTTCCAAAATCCTGTAACAGCAATCTGAAGACTCACATAGTGAAATAGCACTGAGCAGCAATTGAGGGGCAATCTACAAAATACTTGACTAGTATTAGTCGTTCCTGGAAAGAGCATGAAAAATAAGAAAAGACTTAGATACTCGTGTATACCAGATGAGGGTGGTTATAAATAATCACTGAGCAGAATGTGGTGCCTGGGTTGGGTATAAAACCAAAAGGAGGACAACAATGAAAAAAATATGGATGAAATCCAAATTATATAAGAAATGTAGTTACTAGAATTGTCTAACATCAATTTCTTAGTCTTGTCCCAATATGTCATTGGCTGCACTGTGTCCTCCCAAGATGTCTGTGTTGCAGTTATAAGCTCCAATCCCTGTGAACATGATTGGAGACAGGACCTTCAAAAAGGTTATTAAGGTAAAAATGAAATCACATGAGTTTACCCTAATCCAATATGACTCATGTCCTTGCAGGAAAAGATCAGGACACAGATATCACTCAGAAAGAGTGTAGACTATGAGAGGACATCTCATGAAGACAGTTATCTGTAAGCCAAGATCAAGTGTGACAGGAGAAAGCAAACATGATGACATATTTCCTTGCGGGAAAATAAATTCTTGCTGTTTCAGCCACTTGCTTTGTGCTGTTTTGGCGAGGTTGCCCTAGCAAACTAGTACACATGGGAAATTTTTGAAATGAAGGAAACTAGAAATAGAATGTTTAAGGTATTATTTTGTAACTTTTATGTAGACATATAATTATTCCAAAATTAAAATTGTATTTTAAAAACTTGAATGAACACCTGGTGTTCATATTATCCCAAAGCTTGGATAATATGAGAAACAGACTATATAATGGTAACTTTAGATTATACCATAAAATAAAAGAAATACCACACTTATGTAATTAAATTATTTAATGAATTCCTAAGCAGAGAAAGGAAGCTCTTCCTTTTAGTGGAGCTCTAACCAAAAGAGAAAAAATGAGAGAAATATAAAATCAACATAAGGCAAGAACTACAGTTGTACGTGTTGCTGGCAAGAGCCACCGGCAGATGCTAAAGATCGCCCTGTGAAAGCATGATGAGAAACAGGATGGTTTTGGGACTCCAACTGTCTTCTCATGGCAAGGGTCAAATGATAACTTCACAGTGGGAAGAACTGCAAGATACCCGCAGAAAGTTAAGTAACAATGTCAGAACTCAACACACTGAAACTGTGTGTTTACTGACAGGCTATGCTAAGAGAAACAGAGATTACCTTGGGATCCTGATCAAAAATATACCACTTCAAACTAATCATAGGAAGACAGACAATTCAAAACTGGGAAAAATTCTACAAAGTGAATGCAGTGTATCTGAAAAACTTCGGGACATGAAAAGGGACTGTGAGACAGTCAGAGCCTAGAGAAAAGTAAGAATATGTTGCAGTTCAATGTTCGGTGCTGCAATAGGAGGTTGATACTAAGAGGAAAATGTGTGTGTGTGTGTGTGTGTGTGTGTGTGTGTGTGTGTGTATCGGAAGCAGCTTGGAGCAGGAGAACAGTTGTTTGACAAAACTAAAAGAGAGAATAAAAGCCAAGTCTTTCCATAAATAGTATATGGCAGAAGCGGAAAGAGAGATTATCTTTAAAGTTATAAAATAGAAATTTAGAATTTCAGACACAGACGAAATATATTTCAAAAAAGAAAAATATCACTAGTTTTTCCCAAGTCCAACCAAAATATACAAGAGTAACAGAAACTTCCAACCCATTCTATGAGGTCAATATGACTCTGATATCAAAGGCAGAAAAAAAGTGTGAGAAGAAAACTACTGACCAATATCCCTTATGGATTTAGATGCAAGTATTTTCAATAGCAGACAAGAAAATCAGAACAGCATATTCTCAAAGTATATACCCTGACAGGTAGAATATAGCTCAGGAATGCAAACTTGCTTTACAAAGAAAAATTCATGTATACACAATATTAACAGATCCAAGCAAAAACATACATAAAAGGTAAGTAAAGGGAATTTATGAAAACCTAACATCTTCTCATGATAAGAACAATCAATAAAGTAGGAATAAAGGTAATAAGAGCCATCTATGCAAATGCACAGTTGGCATCATGTTTAATGGAGAAACGTTAAGTCTCCCCTTAAAATCAGAAACAAGATGGTAATGTGATCTTCCTTGGCCATTGTAGGGAAATTTTGTTAGCTCTTACTAACAGGTAACAAATGTCAGGTGTGTAGAAAATCATTTTATTGTTCTAGTTCATTTCTGATGCATGCAAGACCCACACTGGAGAGAAACCCGCTGAATATGAGGAGTGTGAGAGCACCTTCATCTCTCCTGCAAAGGTTGGAAGACACACGACAGTGCATGACAGACATGGGCTTTAGAAAGGTGAATTTTGTGGGAGAGCCTTCAACACTCCTAGTTCACGTCTAAGGTATGAAAAGACTCACACTAGAGAGTCCGGGAAAACCTCTGTACATTCTGTTTCTTTTCAAGTTCAGTAAGGAACTCAACTGGAGAGGAACTCTATGGGTGTATTCAAAGGCTTCTTGGATTTCATTCTTTTGAATTCATGCAGTAACCATGCTCTAGAAACCATGAGGACAGAAGCAGTATGAAAAAGCCTTGATTTCAATGTACAGCATGCAAAGACAGATGACAATGCACACTGAATACAGACTCTGTCAGTATCTGGTTGGGTGGGAAGCCTTTGTCCAAGTTTGGTCCAAATACATGGAATCATTCCTCCTAGTCACAAACACTATGAATGGACATAATGTGATCAAGTCTTCAGGTCTTGCAACAACATTTGAAGGAACAGAAGGACTCACTGGAAGAAAACCCTATGAATGAGTGTGCAGACTGTGAAAAGTACTTCACTTAGAAGACATATGAGAGCGCACCCTGGAGATGGACATTATAAATGTCAGATATGTGAGGGGGAAGACTTTGATTTATGCCAGTGCAAAGCATGAAAGTACGCACACTGGAAGAAGCCCTGCACAAACCCGCAATGTAAGAAATGGAAAAAGTCCTAATGTCTCTCCCACACCTTCAAAAACCTGTGCCAACTCAAACTGATGGTAAATAATAGGGACAGAAGGTGTGCAGGAGAGCCTGGCAGAGTCCCAGTGCATTTCTAATGCATGAATAAACCCACTGAATGTGAGGAGTGTGGTCAAGGCCCATGTGTTGAAGCCTTGGTCATGTAGCCCAGGGACTTCAGGTGATAATGATGAACCAAGAAGGTTCTTCAGTTACAGCAAGGGACCCCTCTGGCAAAGGAAGCTATGTAGGAGGGGACAAGGTACATGGGAACTTGCCTGCATTCTTGACTCAATTTTGCTATGAAACTAAGCCTGTTCTAAAAAATAGACAAAGTATACGAGGAAAAAGAACTCATTGTTTGCAACAATGCCTTTGAGAAGCAGTGAGGTACAGCTTGTTCAAAGTCCCCTGAGCTCCCAATCTGGGCTCTGAACCCCAGCCTGGCTCTGATCTGTCACCTTGAGAATATTCTGGGACAAGGCCCTTGCTTTTTGCTCCTTCACAGCAGGGAATCAATCTTAACCAGGGTCTCAATAGACAGACGAGAACAGAACTGTCCTAGCCCATGTTGGAAAGGTCTGAAATTCTCCTTCTCCACACTTCCCTTCCACAGACCACCACGGAAATGCCCGAGTGCTCTGCAGAACCTGGCTCTGAACTCCACCCGTCACTTCCCACATACCTGTGAAGAGACTGGGCTGAGGATGGATCCTGGCTTCCGAGAGCCCTGCACGACAGAAATACAGCACATGTCACATTTTCTAATTGCTGCATAAAACAATGCAGTGAAACTATGGACTTTATTTTAAAAACAGTTTTACATGTACCAGAAAAGCAACCAGAGAGTATAGATTTCCCATCCTCCCACTCCCTGTCCACTATCAATATCCCTGCCCACAAGTCCCCCTCTGTTATAACCAATGAGCCCCCACTGACATCGAAGCCCCTCAAGGTGCAAGGGTTACTCCAGGGTGCGCTCCTGATGGTGTATAGCCTGTGGGTGGAGTAAGACATGTACTGACATATATCTACCATTTTAGTGCCTCGTAGAATAGGATAACTGCCTCAAAAATCCTCAGTGTTCTGCCTATTCATTCCACTTTTTAAAAAACCTGTATTAAAAAAACATTTTACAAGGTTAGCAGGTCTGAAGGTAAGGGTGATGGTAAGTACCTGTGCCTCATTTACTAAGGAAATTGAGCAGAGAGGATCAACTAAGCATAGGCCTTCGAGGCTACACTGGACAATATAGTCAGACCTCAGGGGAAAAAATAAAAATTTAATAAGTTCCTGATGTTCTGTGAAGCATTAAGCTCTGCCAAACAAATTTCTCCATGCTTCTGACTGATACTTCTTCCAATGGTTTTTGCTTTGCTGATGTAAGTTGACAGCACATTGGAGTTCTGATGGCAGTTGTTAAAAAGCAGAGGGAGGGAGAAATGTTCTCCTTTTTCATAACACATGGGACTCTGCCCAGGAGCTCCCACCTCTACCCGCAGGAAAGGGGTCTGGAGCTCGCATTCCCACCCCACAAGCTCCATCCAGTGGGAGGGAGACTGACCTCCAGGGTAGCTGGTGGGACTGAATGCGCTTCGGGACAGGTGGTGAAGTGCTGAGACTGGTGGCGGAAGATTCAGTAGCCAGCCAGGACCTGCACAGAATCAAGTCCCATCTCCCATCCCATCCCCTGCTTCTTGGAGTCTCTTCTCTTTCTGGAAGGACCTCGCCTCTGGACAGAACAGCTCAACCCAGCCTTCTTCTGGTTTAAGCTGAACTTTCTGTTACTATCTCAGTGTACTTTCCAGGTAGTGGCTTCCTCCATAGACATCCTGAGGCTCCCTGGCTCGGGGTGTACCTGCCAGAGGTACAAAGAACCAAGAGACCAACAATTATGTGTCCTTAGACTGCAGTGTCCTCCCCTGCAAGGCAGAGTCAGCCAGTATCAGCTCCACCCCTTCTCCCAGGGACAGCGGGACACTGGATGAAAAGCACTTCAGAAATGGAGCTGGAGAAGCTCATCCTCAGTGCCACAAAAACCAAATCAACCCAAAGCACACAGACACATACACGGTAAGGATGCATTGGGACAGTTCTGATGCCATTAATGTTCTTTTTCATAACCTTGAACAGAGCCTCACCTGGACTCCACACAGAGCCCAGTGGAACGGCAAAGAAGCATGTCATGACTTCCTTGTCCCCAACGGCCCCGACCTCCCACCTCTTACCTGAGCCCATGCTCCATTTCCTTCACAGACTCTCTCCAGTATCACATATAGACATTTGTTTCATGTCAGTAAATCAGTTCCTCCTATACCCAGTGCCACACTCCAGGAAAGCAGGGCTTCCTGTGCTCCTCACTGTCACATCCCCAGAACCTTTAGTCATATAAGTGTTGGAATGATCTGTCACCTCTGTCAAGCAACTCTCCGACCTCATCTGTGAAATCCATGGTGGCCACCAGTGTTTGTCCTCCAGGGGACTCAGGCAGGACGGGTGTTCACTGTGTGCATTGTCGTGTGGCCAATACTCTAGGTGCCAGGAGCGACACCAAAGGGAGATTCCCTCCCTCTTATGAGAAGATATCAGACCAAAGTCTAGGATTCTGAGACACTGACAGAGCGAAAGAAGAGAGAGGTTTGATCTCAGGGTTTAGGGAAAATAGAGCACCCCAATGGGGGTGATCTGGACAAAGGGACCATTAGACAAGTATGGGGCCAGACATGCCAAATGAATGAGAAGCAACTGGGTCAACCATTGAATTAAACTCAAATTTTAATGTGTTTCCATTCCGCAAGCTTTTTATTTTAGTTTTTAGATTGGCTTCCCCAGACCCCACCACTTTGATTTTCCAGTGCCCAGCACACAAACTGCCCATGCCCTTCGAGCTTTGGCTCCCCAAGCCTGGCAGAAGGCAGGGGGCCCCTGACGCTCTGCCTCAGCTCAGCATACAGAGGCAATCTTCCCCACTCCTTTCTTCTCCGCGTTCACTCAACAAGCGTGGTGGGTGACCTGCTGTGGCTTCCTTCTCTAGGGCATGCAGGGGAAACTGGGATGCCCATATCCAAGAATGGTGTCAGCCCTCACCTCCCACAGTTCCTGGTCAGCAAAGACAGAGGGACAGTAGGCATTTCATGCCCCTGGAGTCCTGAAAGGTCAGCAGAACTGCCTCAGATGCAAAATGCTCTGAGGACATGTTCTAAAGTGTTTGCCCATGGCCTGCCTTTCCCAGAAAGGATCCCTGGCCTACCCAGGAATCCTCACAGCTCAGGTTGAGTAGTTCCCCAGATCACCCAAGCAAGGTGTCCCCAGCTTCAGAATTAAACCCAGCAAGCACATGACACACCTCCAAAGTCCCCTAGGTGTACTTTCAGGGCATAAATAGAAGAAGGCAAATGTGTGCACAGCTCAAGATAGTGCTGTGGGTGCCAAGTCCACGCACTCTTGCCCAGGCAGGTGTAGTTCCCTCAGGGGAGGGGAACACTGCAGATGATAACTGACAAGGGTCCTCCGCTGAGGCTGGGCAGGTTGCACATCATGCCCTCCTCCCAGGGGAAGCCAACAGCTGAGTGGCAGTGGGTAGGAAAGCTCCAAAGCTTGGTCACTCCAACCTTATGGCAGGACAACAAGCAGTGCAATCCAACTCCAGAGGGCCTTAGGGTTACCCTAAGGACAGACTTTATATGAAACGGTGTTCTTGCTCACCTCCACTTTCCTACCCAGCCTCCGCAGGCAGCACCTTCTCCATAAACTACACACACAAGGATCCTGCTGCAGGAGCAAATCAAGGGAAACCAAAATGAAGAATGTGATTATGTTCAAATTGAAGGACTCCAGAAGTACTGTTTTCCATCTCTCTTCTTCCAGTTTCCCAGATACTGTCATTCTGCACATGACAGGAGACCTTCAAAAGGAAATATACTTCACAAATTGCATTCAATAATGCAAAATATCCACAGTGAATCATGACCTAGTTTCTCAAGCAGCAATGCTGGCTAGGTTCAGGTTGAGGGATCCATTGGTCCTGCAAGTTTCCTAAGGCTGAACGACCCCTTGTCCAACAGGGTGGGTCAGGGAGGCCTCCCAGTGCCTCGCATTCCAGAAATCAGTCTCGGTCACTATCCATAGGACTTCACAGTGACCACTTGGCTCTCTGAGGCTCACACTTTCGCATCAGAGACACCACGCAGGCTGTATGGACAGGTAGCCTCCGTAGTTTTCCTGGTCCCAAAACTATCCAATGATTTTATGCTGTTAATCAAAAAACCAGGAAAAATACCCATAAATCACTGGCTCAGAAATGCAGTGATTTTTAGTGCACTCAAAACCCCCTGCACATTCAATATATTGAGCAGATATTCTCTCAAGGGCTGGCAAACTTGTAATTTTCCTTGTTTTACTTCTGAGACTGAACAATGAACTCCTTGTGCAGATGGACTGTTTCAAATACTCCCAGGTTTAGGTGACTGCAGATATGGAGCTTTTCTACACAGGAGAATGTAGGTGAAATCTCCAGAGAAGAGTTTTCAAAAGTAAAGCAATGCATGACTGCACTCCAACTAGCATCATTACAAATGCAGTACCTCCTATACTTGACTGTGGCAAAGTTCAATTGTTATCATCTGGATTGAACTTTTTATTAATAACCGCATAATGTCCCTGTTTGTCCTCTGTAAATTTTTCATTTAAAAGCAATATTTTTCTCTACTTTTCTATTAGTATATGTTTGCAGTACATGAAGTTTACATTCAACTAGGGGAGTGGGTATGTGTACATGACACAGCTTGTTCCTTTTTGTATTCTCCTTCCCATTCCTGCCTACCTCCCACCCCCACCTCTAAATCCCCTTTTCCCATTTTCATTCTTCTTCTTATTGTTAGTTCATGTTTCTGACACAGTATTTACATTCACTGATATTACAGGTTCCTGTATACAGCATATCTTAATTCTAATTTCTCACCCTCCCCCTCTCCTCTTACCTTCAATCTCCTGAATCTCTTCTGATTTGTTTTTTTTTTATTTTTTATTTAAAGAGAAGAAAAAAAAAAAAAAAACAAACAAAACAGAAAGAAAGTATTAAAAATACAGAATTCCAAAGTGGAAAGAAAAAAAAAAGAAAAAAAAAAGAACAACAACCACAACAAAAAACAAAAATACTAAGAAATCGCCACTTGATAAGTTACATACTGTCATC
>PVJX010028827.1:0-23499 GCA_004027295.1 Dolichotis patagonum | reverse complement strand
CTAAAGCCCAGCTGCATATGTCTGATAAGCACTGAGTCAAAGAAATTGTCTATACATTTAGGCACCCTGGGCTAGTCAAGGACACCATTAACTATGCTCGCCCTGTAAGGGCCCCTCCCTTGTTTCTGGAATGTCTCTATATTATGATAAGCAATTCCTTTGTTTCACCAAATCTGTTCAAGACTAACCTTCCTGTTAATATATGACTCAATGTATGCAATCAATTATGTAAAATTTTGTTACTTGCTTCCCATTTCAAAATTCTATATAAACTAAACTCTTTGTAAACTCAGGGCTGTTGCCTTTGAGGAATGATCCCAAAATAGTCTACTGTCCTGAAGATTCAATAGTTCACTGGCGTAAAGATTAAACACAGCCTTCTTACCTTCTCCTGTGAAGGGTCTTCCTTTCAGTTTGGCTTGTTTTGGGAATTTTCCTGAAACAACAGGAAGAGCAACAAATTATACCACAAACTAGGAATTCATCTCTTTCTGTATCATCATAAAAAACCTTCGAATTCCATTATCTAAAAACCACCTCCTTGAAGACAGAAAAATAATAACTTTCTTTCAGTTGTGAGCTTTTTGGGAATTATTTCTTTTCTCTTTTTTTTTTTCCTTTTTGCTGTTCTATAAAATGTGTAGAAACTAATGAGAGTACATCTGCAGCTGTAAAAACTATTTTCTACTTTTGTCTGAAGAGCAAGAACAATTTCTAGAGCTATAAACCAAGAAAGACATATTGAAGTAAGGCTTTTGTTGTTGTTGTTGCCAACTACAGTAAACATTTACACATCGGCTCACAAGCCACCCCCCTCTCCATTCTATAGTCTGCTGCTCTGGGATTTCACAGTAGAGGAGTCTCAAATGTACATGTTTATTTTAATAATAATTTTTAAAGCCTTACTTGCTTACTTGCTTGCTATATCGGATAAGTCAAAATCAATTTTCATATTTTTTAAGCCTTAATAATAAAAAAATTTTCTCATACTAGTCCTCCCTCACTCTCTTGGAAGGTCTATGAATTAAACAGCAGCACCAATTTATACACTTCAGGGAGATGCAAATATACAATTGCACAACAAATGATGGATAGAAGCCAAGAATCAAGAAGGCTGAAGAACTTAGGTGATAAGGGCACTTAATCTTTTCAATTTACGTCTAAATGGGTGATAAGGTGCTCTTGGCTAATAACAAAAACCCCCTCTCCTAATGACTGAGTAACATTTGTTAGCTCATAGAACAAGGAATTCATAGGTAGAGTACAACTCAAAGTTGGCCAAATGAGTGACTCAGATTTAGGGTACTTTTATCCCTGGTTTCATTGTCTTCCAGAATGGTTTAACTTTTTGTTTTTCTTGTGGCTGGAATATGGCCACCAGTGCTTATTGAGTTAAAAATGTTCATCTTTATGTCCAGAAAAAGAAAAACTCTGGCCCTGACCAGCTTGGTTTAGCCTATTTGTATTCTATGCACACCCTAAACCAGTAACAGTTGAAATACTCAGATTACTCTAACCACAATAAGGATCCAGAGGTGAGTATGGAGTCTAGGTTCTTTAAAGCACATGGCTATATAGAAGAGAACTTATTGGGGGAGGGAAGATGGAGGGGCATGTTAGTTAGGCAACCGATATTATTTTTGATTTCAAGACACTAACACAGTTTGCAAATGAGAACAAAAGTCAGTAGAAACAACCAGAAGAGTATGAAACACCCAACACTGGGAAGAAAGTAACCACAAACAATGAACCAAAGACCTTGACATCAATTCTAGTTCAAATCAAGCTTTGTTTATTGTTATGGATTAAAAACTGATGGTCAACTTAACTCCAGCTGAATTAAATCAGCATGGTGCTGAGCATAGATGTTCCACCTGAGGAAAGTTGCCAGCATAAATAGAGACATGGATAAGACTAGTGAGGCATTGTGGGTTTCTCTAAGTATTGCTGTTTGAGCCCTCCTGGCTCTGGAGGGGAAGATGTGTGCTGTTGAATCTCCAGGACAAACTCATTATGCTGGCTTTCTGGCATGTACTCGACTATTCTTATCATTGGAGGAGCTCAAGACCTCCGTGTCGATGAGGATGGCTGTGGTGCTTTTTAGGACAGCCCTGGTCTTTATTATGAGTGTGACTTCTCGACTCTAGTGTAGAACCTTCAATCTACCAGCACAGCTCCTTCACCCCATTGGCATAGACCTTCTAGCTTCCACCACTGACCTTTGGGCCTGCCCAGCACAGATCCATAAAAGAGACTGGTGTGAGTCTTTGTGGGCTTTAGACCTCCAGGTGGACTTGTGGGAGGCATTGTCATGAGCTCTGGATCTTCATCTGGACTCATGTGGGACATTGCCGTGGGATTCAGGCCTTTGGCTGAATATTCTATGTCTTTAGTGTTGTGGATAGATTTCCTGCACTTTCTTGTGTTAACTCTGGGTGACCATCATAAAATAATATTATAAATTCCATGTCCTGATTCTAACTGTTCTCACAACCCCTGACTACAACAGTTATTAAAGCCTGCACACAGCCAATCTGCCAATCCATCTCCCTTCACAGCTGTGTAAATGCCATGATCTCTTCCCCACATCTGTCCCCACTCTCTTACCCCAATCCTCCTAGGTCCCCTGGCAAAACGTAAGCACTCCTCTCTCTCTCATCCTCCATCATTCTTTTTCTTGATTTTTTAATTATAAGCAATCCTCCCAAAGCCTTTTTGCCTTCCCCCAATGGTCTCCTTCCCTTTTTGTTTACAGTCTGAGGTATTTGAAGAGGAACCAGGTTTTTGTTCACAGAATGTGTGTGTATGTGCATGTGTGTTTGTGTACATGGGTGTGAAGGCTTGAAAGTGCTTATTCCCTTCTGTGAATATCTACACCTGCCCCCACCTTACTCTTTTTGGTTTTTGATTTGGGTGTATCTGCAGCTCTACCATTTTTGAAGCAAGCTAAAACTCAAATCCTTATCAATCCTTACACAACTAGGGGGAAAAAAAGGAACAAATAGAGGGACATTGGAGGTATAAATCTAGAGCTGCATGCAGGGCCTAACCTGGCAATGTATACTTAAGACCTAAACTGGCAGTGTATATTAAGACAAAATAAACAGCAAGCATTGGGACCCCCCCCCATTTAATATGGCTGGATCCCTAGGAGGACAGGACATGTCCGGATGAGACTGGACATGAAAAGCAGGAGCTCTCTGTAGTGTGCTTTGTTTTTGGTTCTGAGATCAAACCTAAGGCCTTGCACATGCTAAACACATGTTATGTACCACTGAGCTACACCCCCAGCCCTCTGAGGCTTTTTAAAATCAAAGCTTACTGCTAGTACTTTTGATCCACTATACTGTAGTTAGATGTTTTATAAAGTTTCCCAGATGATTGTAATCTGCAACTGGGTTGAGAAGCAATGCTTTGAAAAAACATTGAAGTTTTTCCAGCTAGATGGTGATAGAGTCAGATGTAGATTACTCTCCCTCAAAAAAAAAAAAAACTGTTTAGAATGGGAGAAGGCCTGAAGAAGTGGTACAAAAGTTAGAAGCAATAGTGTCATGAAGGTTAGATAGAGATAAAGGCTATCAATATCATACTCATTAAAGAGGTCGAGATTGGGCCTGAAAAGGGGCTATTGAGTTTTCTTATTAAATCATTTGCAAGAAAATGTTCAATTACCCAGATAAGAAGGATTAAGAGTGAATAGAAAGTAAAGAAGGGAGGGTTCAGCTGGGCATGGTGGTACTGGGCCCCATTCAGAGAAGAGTGGCCTTTTGGCCCTACTACTTGAGGCAGGGATATCACAAGTTTCCAGTCAGCCCAGTCAACTTAACAATACCTTGTATCAAATTTTTAAAGAACAAATAGGAAAAAAGGATTGCGGATACAATTCAGAAGTTTTCTACTTTCAATTCACAGTAATGATGGGAAAAAAGAAGGAATGCTTTGAGATGATCATTTGGCTTGGAGATGATCATTTGGAGGCTCTTATAATTTGGCATGGAACTGACTTGAAATGTTTATTTGTTAAGATAGATGACTTTTTAAAATCAGTTTCATGGATAAAAGAGATTTATATGCTTTACATCACAATAAGCCCAATACAAGTAGAACTTTTGACCACCATCACTGCTATGGTCTTAGTGTTTGTGTTTCCCTCAAACTTTGCATGTTGAAATCCCAGCCTTCAAAGTGATGGTTGAAAGAGGAAGAGAATCTTTGGGAAGTGATTAGGTCATGAGGGCAGAATCATCATTAGTGGCATTTGGACCCATATTAGTTAGCTATCCCATTATTGGGACAAAATACCCAACTCGTAAAATTAAAGGAGAAGTTCATTCGGTTCACCGTTTCAGTGGATTTGGTTCATGGTCATTTGGCTCCAAAGCAAAATAGCATGGCATAAGGGCCTGGCAGATGAAAACTGCTCAACTTTTGGCAGCCAAGAAGTAGGGAGGGAAGAGGGGGGTCTGGGAACAAGAAAACACCCTTCCAAGTTGTGCTCCACTGACCTACCTCTTCCAACTTGGACCTGTCTCTGAACACATGAGACTAGGGTTGAGGGTATACTTTAGATCTAAACCTAGAAATAAGCTCAAGGAACTTCTGTTCACACCTGCCACCATGTAGTCACATAACAAAATTTTTCCATCCATGAGAAAATGGGTCCTCACCAGACACTGAACTGACCCCTTAATTTGTACTTCTTAGCCCACAAAACATGAGAAATAAGCTTCTTGTTTTTGCAAGCCATCTAGTTTATGATATTTTTCTATAGCTGCCAACCCACACACATACTAGATGAGTGTATACTACCATTCTTACCACTGTGGTAAGAGTGTAGCATCCTTGGAACAGGTACCATCCTTGGAACCCTCCTCTGTTCACCACTGATCAGATCCCACACACGAAACTGTAGTTCATTCTCGGAATCAATCACTCTTTAGGTTCATAGATAAACTGGGGCCCATTCTAGTGGTCAAAATACTAGACAGAATCAAAACCATGTCGTGTAATAAAGTTGAAAACAAAAAGGAATACTTTGCCTGAAGAAAACAGATTTGAGAGGAAATAATGCTTTCTTTATATATTTGCAGGCAGTACTGTAGAAAATGAAGAAAACATTCTATAAATGCCTGGAAGGCCATTCTTAGGCTGTCACCAGAACAAAAGTACCCTGGGGTACTGGAGGGGATGTTGGAAAAATAGGGAAAGCTTTTTCCCAAACCAGAATGACATACTAGAATAGAGAGGCATTTTGCCTCCTGAGACAAGCCAGACTGGATGGATTAAACAGAAGAAGGGAAAGTGTCTTTGGAATAAACCAGTATCAGTATCAGTGACCAAAAGAGCAGAGAAAAGGTCGAGCCAAGATCCCCTTCTGGTCTCAGAAGTCAGCCTCTTGACAGTTGAAGCCTGAAGGACAGTAGAAATTAAGAAGAATGCAGGGATCCTAATATTAGTTGAAAATTGTAAGGACATAGTTTTTATGACTTCATGTCTCTACATCTAGTCAGCTCTATCTAGGCCTTTATTTGAAATAAATGCAAATTATGATGAAATAATACAGAAATGAAAAATAAAAAGATAATGTTATTTTTATTCACATTTGAGAGCTTTCAACAAATAATATTCTTGTTATTCATCAAAGTTCAGCACCAATGAAAGAAAAAGTCAGGCACATAGAGAGCAAAACCTTGGTGTTGTTGCTGGAACTCCTGGAGAATAAGACTTCCGCTCCCAGGGGCTCCTGCTCCTGCAAAGGTGGAGCGGAACAACAAAAGCATGGTTTCTGCTGTGGTCTAGAGGAAGAGAAAATGTTATTGAGCTATACCTCTTTTTTTGATAGTTTGTTCATTTTTGGAGTCTTGCTCTATAGTGTAGGCTGGGCTTGAGCTCACTGTGCAGCCCAGGTTGGCCAGAAACTTGAGATGCCCCAGCCTCAGTCTCCTGAGTGCTGAGCCATCATGCGCGTCTTAAGTTCTACCTGTTCACTTCCTCAACCAATCTGACCTGCCGGTCCATCCCCCAGGAGCAGTGTTCCTCTAATGCCTGGCCCTCGCCTGCAAGTAAGAGCTTGAGAGAATAAGCACCCCACCACATTGCCCAGGCAACCTCCAAGGACTGGATTAAAAGTTAAGAGACCGGAATGTAAGAGAAACACTAACCCGCTTGAAAACAAAAGAACTGGGAGTAATCCTCCCCATGGGAAACCATGTCGACAGCTTGGAATTAGTTGGAATTTATTTTTCTAAACTTTATTTTTTAACCAATGTACACACATTTCTCACACAAAATTCAGAATGACTGCATGCATGGCAAGTGCTCTGCTACTGAATTATATATACTCTCATACCCAAAGTAAACACTTCCACAATTCCTTTTTTTAACCTAATGATACATTATAAACCATTTTTTTTCCAAATAAATATATATAGATCCAACTTCTTTTTTCTCTCTTCAAAGAATTAGACCAGGGTCTTCCCACAGAGCTATATCCCTAGCCCTCTTTTCTTTTCCACTTTTTTTTTTTTTTAATTTTAAGACAGGGTCTTGCTAAGTTACTAAGTTTCCTAGGTTAGGTTCTAACTTGCAAGCCTCCTGCCTCAGCCAGAATGCTGGGGTTACAAGCATGAGGTCTCCATACTTGACTCAACTTATTCTTTTTAATGATACTTACCATTTCAATGAACTAAAAATGTCCCTATTAATTAACATCGTGGTCCTTGCTAATTTTTTTTACAGTGAAAAATAGCGATGCAGTGAGTCTGATTGTTCATGTGAGGAAACAGATTAATAGAGCCATTCCATGCACTGTGACCAGCTTGTTATTGGACATATCTGAAATATAACAGAGGAGTATACAGTTCCTCCATTGCCTGTGTTTTCTGAAGTTCTTCCAGCCTTGGTCAGGAGCTGTCTGCAGGCATTTGTTCCAGTCAGGGGTAAATGCACGTATCACTCGTGACCATTTCTGTGTTTCTTTCCTCACTAACTCAGCAGGGTATTTCCTGACCAAAGTTTCCAAGAAACCCAAGGAAAACATTACATGAGTGCATGATGTTGGAACTTGACATCTCCACTGAGTTATCATTTTCTCATGAATTTCCAGGGTTTCACTATGCCAGACATTAAAATCAGGAAAAGGCCAACTGATCTTTTCAGGGCAATGGCCAGCTCTGCCCTTTGTCTTCTAGAAAGAGAAAGTGTGACCGTTTAGATTCATTTCGGAGAAGCCATTTCCTCTTTCTCCTAAGGAACCCAAACATGAAGGTTTTGAAATAGTAACTTGTCAGACTTTCAAGAATTTTTTAAAAAATAGACTAGTTGCAATAAGATAAAGGCTGCTGACCCTGAAGCCAGGTAACTGAGATCTGCTGCTTCTGAAAGTCAGTTTTTAATAATTTTGAGGAACTTTTAATGTAGAGGTAATTTTATACTCACAGAAAAGTTGCATGGTAGTACAAAAAGCACCCAATGTACTCTTTCCTTAGATATGCTTATTGCTTTACTTTTGCCCAATTTAGTTTCTCTCTCTCTCTCTCTGTCTCTCTCTCTCTCCCTCCCTCTCTCTTTCTCTTTCTCCCTCTGATTATGTATATGTATACATTATTTTCTGAACCGTTTTGCTTTTTGAGATGGAGTCTGGTTATGTGGCCCAGGCTGATCTCAAACTCCCAGGCTCAAGTGATTCTCCTGGTTCTGCCTCCCAAGAAGCTGGGATGTTAGGTACGTGCCACTATTGCTTTGAACTTTAAAGAATAAGTTTCATCTGACCAAAGATAATAGTATTATCAGTATTACTATAGTTTTGAACTAGTTTTCTCCCTTCCTAATTTACTAAGAAATAGATTTTTTGTTTTCATTTTTGTTTTTGGTACCTGGGATTGAACTCACGACCTTGTGCTTTCCATCAAGGTGCTATGCCACTGAGCTATAGCCCTGGCTCCAAGAATATATTTTAAAGTGTGTCTTTCAGTTTCACCTGCTGTCCAAGCTCCAGCAGAGTATCTCAAGAATCTTCCAGATATTATTTTTTTTATAAGCACAAACTCTTCAAGCTTTTACACATTCGCCATCCTCCAGCCTTGATGGACCTCTGTCTGCTGGAATCTCCTTTGGAAAGGGGCCTACAATAAGGACTTGGACCTCTGTTATTTGGGGGCAGGTAGTCCAGGGAACTAATCCAAAAACTTGGAATCCAAAATGGTTTAAAGTCCAAAACTTTGCTGGGGGGCAGGCAGGATACTGGGAATCAAACTCACAACCTTGTACTTACCAAGCTGGTGCTGTGCCACTGAGCTATATCCCCGGCCCTAAAGTCCAAAACTTTTTATGCACTAACGTCACAACACAAGTCTGATGTCTAAATGTAAATAAGCTTTGTTTGTGCCTGAGATTACTAAAAATATTGTTTAAAATGTTCTTTAGGTTGTTGGTATAAGGTACATAAGAAACATGAATTTTATGTTTGGACAAGATAGGTCCTTGTGCATATCCAAATATTTCAGATCTGCAAAACTCAAATCAGAAATAGCCCTAGTCCCAAGTGATTTAGAAATGGGGTATTTGTTCTGTATTAAGATTTATTTCATGTAGATCTTTTAATTTTTTAAAATTTAGGTATCAGAAAATTAAAAACTATAAGAAGACTACAGAGGGCTGGGGATTTAGCTCAGTGGCATAAGCGCCTGCCTAGCAAGCGTGAGGTCATGAATTTGATCCCTGGTACTGCAAAAAAAAAAAAAAAAAAAAAAAAAAAAAAAAAAAGACTACATTATGTTGGTCAGTGCTGCCCTAGATACTTGACCGTGAAACTTAGATGATAATAAAATTATGTTAGTTTTCCATCACTATGACACAATATCTGAGCTAAAAATTTAAAGGAAGCCACTCATGGTGCAAACACCTATAATCTCAGCACTCTAGGAAGCTGAGGCAGGAGGATCCCAAGTTTAACCCCAGGCTGGGCAATTGTATGAGTTAGTGAGACCCTGTCACAAAATTTAAAATGAAAGAAAGGGTTGGAGAGATAGCTCATTGTAAAGGTCCCGGATTCAATACCCAGTATTAAAACAAACAAGCAAGTGTTTAAAGGCAGAAAGTTTCCTTTGACTCAGTTTCAGAGACGTCTGTGTATGGTCACCTGGCTCCACTACTTCTGGCCCATGAGGAGGCAGGATGTCATGCAGCAATGCTGCTTATTTGATGGTAGAGAGAAAGAGAGAAGAAGAATCCAGGTGCAGAACGTGTCCTTTAAAGATGTGCACTGAGTGACCTGTGTCCTCCAGTGGGTCCCCATCCTAACTTTCCACCTCTTCTTGATAATGCCATTGGATTCCTTGTGATCAGTCACTTCCCAAAGCCCGTTTCCGGGGACCAATGCTGCAACACATGAGTTTTGGGGGATCCTGTAGATCCAAAGTGTAATGAAAATAATTCAGTAAAGTAGCAGGATGCAAAACTAACAAGCAGCATGCAAAAATCAGTATTTTTCACCTCCACACAAAAAACCTTATTGTAGCTCTTTTAATGCCCATTAACAGAGAGGACAGATCAAAAAAAGAAAAGAAGAAGTGTGTGTGTGTGTGTGTGTGTATGTGATGCTCGTGAACATTCCCTGTCAGGCTTCCCAGTTCAGGCCTTTGGGTCAGTGAACTTTTTCTGTAAAGATGGTGACATGACAGTAAATACTTTCTGCTTTATGGACCACTTAGATTTGGTGGCAACTCCTTAACTCTGTTATAGCACAAAGACAACCTAAAATGTATATGGGGCCTGGGGGTGCAGCTCAGTGGCAGGGTATTGCCTACCTTGTGGGGGGCACTGGGTTCAGTTCCCACCCCCACCCCACCCCGTGCCACACCTACAAAACACCATGCATGAATGGTTATACGCCAAGAATTTTAAATAGAACCAAACAGCAAGTGCTAGGACTTATCCCCACTGCCCGAGTCCATGTTCTATGACTTTCAGAAGAAAAGAAGAACAGATTCTGGGGAAACAGCAAGTTTTGCCACAAGTGTCTGCACAGAGTCTGACATTTAAGCTTTTAATAAATAGTAGATGCTGTCCCTTTTTTTTTTCCAGTTTTGAACAGACCTTTAAAAACCTTTTTACATCCCCTTTTCTTTCCTTCCCCACCCCCAACCCTCACCCCCACCCTCCATCTTTTGGTTTCCTTCTCACTAGAGAGAAATCTATCTTTGTTTCCTATTTTCTGTTTTTTTTGAGTTTCTTATTTAAGAGAAACCATGTAATATTTAAGTTTGTGTGTCTCATTTATTTTATTTAGCATTATGCTCTCAAAGTGCATCCATTTTCCTACCAATGACTCAAGTTTATCCTTCTTTTTGGCAGGGTAAATGGTTTAACCAGCAAAATGAGTTAGGTGCTCATTTCAAAACTGAGAGCGCTGAAGCACTCTTTGTTTCTTTGAGTCCCCCTTTTCTTTTCTTTCTTTTTTTTTTTTTTTTTTTTTTTTTTTTTTTTTTTTTTTTTTTTTTTTTTTTTTTTTTTTTTTTTTTTTTGGTACCGGGGATCGAACTCATGACCTCACGCTAGCCAGCCAGGCGCTTAAGCCACTGAGCTAAATCCCTGGCTCCCCCCCCCTTTCTCTTTTAGGAGGGGGACTGCAGGTGTCCTGCCCATCTGTAGGGTAGAAGGGCAAGGTGGAGTGCAAGGACCCTTGTTGCCCAGTCTCTGCTTCCTGGCTTTCCATGGCGCTATTCATTGTTCTAAGAGGTCTGTGGCTTCATTTATTCTTCATGTAGTCTTTAGTGAGGCTTTGGTTGGCAGCTGTTGTTAGTTCCTTTCGGAAAAAGGAGTTGTACTTCATTAAAATATGGTGAAAGGAATCACACTTAATAGGATGCAAACTAAAAATGGGCTGCTAAGCAGGTCGTTGCCCAGCAGGAGACTGAAGCTAGATTAAATGAGCTAAGTCTGGAAATCCCTCAGGCTCTGGGGCTGGAGAGGTCTCTGGCTCCAGAGGCAAAGCTGGGCCACTCCTCTGTGGCCCCAGGCAGAGTAGCAAAGCCCGCATTTTAACCAGGGGCCCAGATGCTTGTGCTCCCCAGGAAGGTGAGAAACACTGTTACTCTCTGGATAGATTTGAATGATAAAGACTTCAAAGAAAGGTTTTGCGCTTTGTTCTCAGGGAATCTACGAACAGCCCCTTTCCCTCATTTTGGCTGGAATTTGAGTTATTCCTGCTAAATATAAAACAGTCACTTTAGGCTGTACTCAATAATGATCTCAGATCCATGTTTAGATGTCTAGAAGCCTCTCACCTGAGAAGGCAAATTATGTTGTGATATTTCACCCCAGCAAGAAAAAGGTATTGTTGGTTCTGTTGTTGCTGTTTTGTTTGTTTCTTTCTTTTTGAGACAGGGTTTCACTATGCAATGCAGGCTGGCCTTGAGCTTACTTTGTAACCTTGAGCTCATAACGATCCTCCTGCCTCAGCCTCCTGAGTGCTGGGATTATACACGTGCATCACCATGCTGCACGTGTTCTATTTTATAGTTATAGTTCTTATTTATAGTTAAGGAAACTGAGGTTCAGAGAGGTTAAGTAACATGTCTGAGATTTATATAACAGCCTAACGAGTGCTGGCTTTCACGAGGTTTCAGTTCAGCCCTTTGCAGCTGCCAACCACGGCATCCTCCTGTAAGCAATTTTCAGCTCTAGGCTCTGTAACTGCCAAGGAGAAAGGGAAGGAAAGGGAAAGGCAGAGTGACAAGCAGGGTTCCACTCCGGAAGTGACCAAGTGACCAGAGGGGAGGAAGATAAAAGAGGACCCAATCCTGTGTAAACAGATGGCTCTGTCAACTTTGGCACTTCTGACTTTTTCACCTCCCGCTGATCAACTTCCCACACCAACAGAGAAGGGAGGAGGCTCCAGACTGGGCTGTGACAGTACCTAGGATTTGGCCAGTGCTTTGTGCACAGCCACAAACAGCAATTTTATGACAGGTCCTTGCGTATACTCCTGGGGAATGTGAATTTTAGCCTCCTTCTAGCAACTTGGAGGAAAGAGAAAAAGGGGAAAAAGTTGTACGTGGGAAATTTGGAGTTCAACTGGAGCTTTCTCTGAAGATTTCCATTACTTTCTGATAGAATCCTGACTTTTGAAGTAGCCCAGCCCTCTTCTACGTGTCCTATGGCTTCTTTTATATGAGAAACCAAAATATAAATGAAAATCAAAACAAAAGAGAAATAGCAGGAAGTAAGGGGAGCTTTTTCAAATGGGAGGAGGAACAAGATCTGAAGAGAGAAGAATGGGAGGGAAAGGGGATGTAAAACAAATTAAAATGTATCGTGTGCATCTAGTGAGTCCCATGACAAATGCAAGCACGATAGACCGCAGACATGTACTAATAAAAACCTTTTTTAAATAAAAAAGGAAAAAGCAATATACTGTACATTGACTTCTACAACATTTATTTCTTCTCATTTTTATTTATTTATTTTTTTAAATCAAAGCCACAGAGGGCCAGGTATTTAGTTCAGTGGCATAAGTGCTCGCCTGGCAAATATGAGGTCATGAGTTCGATGCCTGGGACAAAAAAAAAGAAAGCAAATCCACAGAAACTGAAGTAATAGTACATGAAAACTAGTATAATCATTACCTAGACTTCACCATCATTAAGATTATGTCTTTCTTCTGTTCTTTTTTAAAAATCATTTTCACATCATTTTAACTGTAAATAAAAGCATGTGTTTCTGAATACAAATTCACCCTCTATACAATTGCAGTGTCATTATCATGTCTAAAAAATAAGACATTGCTGTATCATTTAATGTGTAGTTCATATTCAAGTTTCCCTAAACATTCCATATATGTTATTTTAAATGTTTTTTTTTTCCTGTTTATTGATACAGGACCCAAACAAGCTTCATGTACTATATTTGGTTGTAAAGTCTTTTCACATTCTCTCTCTCTCTCCCCTTTGGTTTTTTGAGAGTGTTTTGTTATATAGTCCAGATTGCCCTTGACCTTACAGCAAGCTTCATGCCTCAGCCCCCTGAGTGCTGGGATTACACACATCTGCCACCATGACAGGTTTAAATTTCTTTTATTCTTGACTAAGACACCCCCACCATGTGTCATCACATTTTCCATTAAATGTCAGGGCAGATATCTTACAGGATGTATTATAGTCTAGATTAACTGACTTTTTTTCTTCACAATTGTTTCAGATTTACATTTGTTTAAAACTGATGCCAGTAAACATGATTTTGGGGAGGAGTTACTACTATGAACCAAGCTTCAGAAAGTTAAACTTGCATTTTAAGTTTCTCATTAGACTAAATGAAATTATCTGAACCAAGGTGAGCAAATTACTACTTTGTATGAGCCAAATCTGGTCAGCCTAATTTTGCAAATAATGTTTATATGCCAACTCATTTGTATTTTTTCTATGGCTGCTTTCTGCTTCTTGCTATGAAGGCAGATTTGAATAGGTGTCCCAAGGTGCCGACTGCAGAGCCCAAAGTCAACTGTTTGCATTGTCAAACAGAGCTTAAAGACTTAATTGGCTTTTATTTGCAGTTCCAGAATCTGACAATACTTTATTCTATAATATAAAATATTTATACCAACAAACCGCTTAGAGTAGTTGGCTTAGCAAAATGTAGCCAGAGATGGTGGCACTTGTAATCCCAGGTACTTGGGAGGTTGAGGCAGGAGGATCAAAAGTTTGATGCTGTCTTGGGCAATTTAGCAAGATCGTCTCAAAATTATCAACCACAACAACAACAACAAAACTGGGGGAAGGACAAGGTAAGTGGATGATTAGGGTATGAAAATGGATATAGTATGTTAGCACATGTATGGACCTATCAAACCAAAACTCATTAATCACAAACAGATACTACTTTAATAAGATGAAAAAGAAAGAAAAAATAAACATAAAATAAATAAGGACTGAGAGAACCAGTCAGCGTCTCCTGAGATCCAGCCATGGTGGAACTTAGGTGGCTGAGCAAGAAAGCAATTCGCTTCCCTTCCTGGTAAGTGGCCCTGGCAAGAGCTAGGAAGAGAACCAGTCAGCATCTCCGTGAGCCTACAGCTGGCTGAGACTCAAACATCCCACCCACCCCTCATTAGCAACTGGGGGCAGAGGTCTGAGCATCTCTTGCGAGGACGACTAAGCAAGTATGGGGGATTTCCTTCTATCTTCTATTTGAAGGCAAATGTTGTTTTAACGGTTTTGCTTTGCTCTGATTGTTTTGCTCTATTCAACATTCTCTTTCAATTGGTTTTATAATGTTTTGTTTTGTTTTTATTTCACTATACCTGATTGAATGGACAACTATTGTGAAGATAAAAAGATATACTCTGGTACTGTTATCCTGTTACCCTGCTCTGAAGTTCTGTACCAATTTCACTACATTGTCTCAATTGGCTTTGTTCTGTCTTTTTCTGTTGTATTTTACTACCTTCAAAATAAAATTTTTAAAAAATAGAGACTGGAGGTGTAAAGTTCAGTGTTCGAGTGTTCACTTCTTGTCTAACATGTACGAAGCTCTGGGCTTCATCCTTAGTTCCTGGTGGGGTGAGGGAAGGAGAAAGAGAACAAAAGGTAGATTATTTATTTCAAAGTTCCTCTCCTGGTAAAGGTTAAAGTGGAGGGGATTCCTTTATCATGCTAGCTAAAATTGGCCTGATTCAGGAGTTGTTTACCCAGCCCCCATCCCGATTTCTCAAAAGGGCAGGTAAGCGACTTCATGTTGGCTTAGCAGCATGAGTGACTCCATACTGATTTGATCTGTTAGGTCGGGTGCAAGGGCTCAGTCCAAATCAATGGCCTTTTGTAATCTTACTTAGCAAGCCCTTTCTAGAATGTTTGTGGATCTCTGTTTGAGAGCAAGAAATAAAAGTATTACTTTCTTCTTTAAATTTTAGTCAAGGGAGGGCTCAAACACTATCAAATAGATCACACAGGTCCCCTGGAAGACTTTAACAGTTGGGAAGTAGAAGAAACTATATTTGTCAAGGTTTCTCACCTTGATTTTTAAACTTTCTCCCCTTTAACAACTTCTTAAATGGCCTTATACCTAGTTGGATTTAATCCAAACTCTCCGGCATAAAACTCAAGGAAATTCTCCTCACACACTGACACAAGACACAATTTCTTGCATCCTGTGATATTTGTTTCTCTACATTCTGTTTCAAAGATGTAAAAGAGACCAGTACCAAACAAAACAAAACTCAAGGGGCCTTGTTTAAAATGCAGATTATCAAACCCTACACTCAAAGATTTGAATTTTAGTAATCTGTAGTTTTCACAGGTGCCCCCGGTCGTGTTTGAATCGCATACTGGAAATCAGCGCTTTGGGGAGAGTTGAGTGCCTTCCAGACCTGCCAGGTCTTCCCTCTGCATGCAGAGGTCCAGGCAAATGTCGCTTGGTGAAATTACTTTAAAGCTCTTCCTCTTGGGCTTCTGTCTCACTCTCACATTGCATTCACTCCAGCCTGAGCTCGCCCAAGTGTGTGCTCTATATTATCGTGTGTCTTATTACAGTATCGCAATTTGTTGCTGTCAACCTTATGGAGGCTGAAGAATCTCTTAACGTCAAGTAGATTCCAGGAACTCTCTGTTCCGAGTACAGTGTTTGCATATAATTAACTTGGGATAAACATGGAAATGTATGCTTGGGTAAACAAAAATGGTCATTGAAATAGATTTCATTTAAAATAGATTTTATTTGAAGCTATTCATATAAATGTTACTACATTGTACATGTTGCTAAGTTAATTAGATAAGCTGTCTTTTTTTACATTTGTTATATAAAATACATTTATTCTTGAAAAGAATTTGGTTTTAAAAGACATTATTAACAGAGTAAAAAGAGAAACCACAGATTGTGAGAAGTAATTTTCAATTATATATAAAAGATTCATAACAAGAATATGTGAAGAGCTCTTACAATTAACTAAAAAAAGACAAACTGCTTCATTGAAAACATAAGCAAAAGACTTAAACAAATCTTCCATCAAAGAAAACACCCAAATGGCCAACAAAGATATTAAAATGTACTCAACATCCTTAGTCACCAGGGAAATGCAAATTTAAACCACAATGAGATACCACTATACACCCACTAGAAAGCCAAAGTTGGCAAGGATGAGAAGCATCTGGAACTTGCATGCATACCTAGTGGGAGTATAAATTGGCAGAACCATTTTAGTGAACTGTTTGGCAATATCCATGAATTCTAAATACACACCTACTCTCTAGCCTAAAGACAGTAGGTATACATAAGAGAGAAAAGAGGGAATTTTCTCTTTAAATGAAACAAAAAAGAATATTAATAATGACTTCGAACCAGAAACAATCTCAAAATATATCAACAGGAGAAAAATACATAACTTTGAAATATTCATACAGTAGAACATTATACCCCAATAAAAAGAGTGAATTACTAATATACACAACAACATGGAACAGTCTCACAGATACAATGTTGAGTAAAAGGAGCTGGAAATTAGATCTTGTATTGAGACAGGAGATTAGGGCATGACAGAGTTGGCTGGGGAAGTAAGCATGATTTGTTAACCACAAGATTCCAGAACTCATCCGCAGAACAGTTCTCAAAGCCCTGCTTTTGGACCTCTTGGGAGAATGGGAGCAAATTTCCGATAGGATGGCCTAGACCTGAATGTTACAGCCCAAGGCCTGGGATCGCAACACTGCCTCTCAGGACCCGGATGTGGAAGTTCTCATGGGTTTCCTTGAGGTTTGGACTGCATAAAAGGACAGATACCATGAAGAGCTTGCTATCATAGTTTCCTCACCAAAGTTCACCCAGAATCCTCCAGTGTGTACTTTCATCCTGCTTTTTCCTCTTTTACTTGGCCCAAGCTTGCTCTGAGTAGTCAGTTTCTCCCTCAGTCTTCATTTTTAATTTTTCAAATAAACTGTGCACCATTTTTTAATCATTTCATCCAATTTTTTGTTTGGGATGAGAAGAACCTGGAAACCAACTCAGAAGGAGATATGAACACCACAAATCTCAGTTATGTTTATTTGGCAAGCTAATTTCTACCCAGTGACATTACTTAGCATAGACAGCCAGGAGAATCAAAAGCCAGGAGATCCTGGTAACAATGATTCTATCCCCCACCTCCCCGCCATGGTACTGACAAACTCAGGGCTACTCTGCTGCAGAACTATATCCTCAGCTCTTTTTTGGGGGGAGACAACCTCATTAAGTTGGCCTGATCCACCTGCCCTTTTTTTTTTTTTTTTGGTTAAAGCAAGGTTTTATGTTTATTAAAGGTAGGAAAAGAAATAATGCTGTTATCTTTTCAACCCACAACAGCCATCTTTTAACCTAATGACTAACTCTTTTAAAAGAATATGGTTTTCCTGTATAACTCGACTTTCTTTAATATATAAGTATATTTAAAACCGAGGACTAGGGTAGGAGTAGCTCAGTGGCAGAGTATTTGCCTAGCATGTGCAAGCCCTTGGGTTAGATCCCGGCGCTACATGGTGATAGATGCGTATAATCCCAGCTGTTGGAGGCTGAGGGAGGAAGATCACAAGTCTGAGCTCGGCCTGAGCAATTTAACAAGACTCTCTCAAAATAAAGTATAAAAAATGCTGGCAGTATAACTCAATGTGAAGGCCCTGGGCTTAACCCCTGGCACCAACCAATCAACCAAACCCAAACAAACAAACAAACAAACATATGGAAAGAAGAATGTAAAAATAGGCATTACCAATAATCTAACACGTTCTTCTTTAATAATTTTGAAAAATATCAAATGGAACAACAAAAAGAAAACAAGTGAGTTTCATCATTTCTTTAGACTTCATGAGATACTATGTCCCTCATTTTCTCCTTTCACTTTTCAGAGGTGACCATCAGTCTGACTAACCTGTGTTCGAATTTAGTTTTCATGAAAAAACCTTCTACTCTGTGTTTACACTGTTGATCTGAAGATGATGAATAGCAGGCAATCAGAACACACAAACCAAGGACAAATTAATTACAAGTTTCTGATGAAGACGGTGCCTCAGAATCGTCACCTTTGGGTGGAGTCACACGTTGACACTTTGTCCTTTGCCTAAAGCAGCCCTTTCCGCACGCATGTTCCTGCCAGCACCAAGGCATTTGGTAAAATAAGTACTAGGAGGTACACAGACGCACAAATGAGGCTTTGTCTTTCTCACATAAACATCATCTGAACAATGAGATACTGTCTGAGGGGCCCAGGGGGTGGTGGTGGTGTGGTTAGTAAAATTCTCTTTTCTGACTAGTTACCAATTTATGTATAAAAAGCTCTTTTGGCCCTGTTTTTTCCTTTGTTGTTTGAATAACCTCCACAAGGACTTTTGATACACTCTCTCTCTAGTGCCTTTACTCAGAGGGGCCAATGAGCCCTTGGGGCAAGGAACTTAACCAGTGCTTTTTCTGCTGGCTTTTTTATCCAGATAAAAGGATCAGTATAGTTTTCTTCCTAGAACTTATTTTATTATTCTATTCTATTCTATTCTATTCTATTCTATTCTATTCTATTCTATTCTATTCTACTCTATTCTACTCTACTCTACTCTACTCTACTCTACTCTACTCTACTCTACTCTACTCTACTCTATTCTATTCTATTCTATTCTATTCTATTCTATTCTACTCTATTTGCAGTGTTGGAGACTGAAACCAGGTCTGGAGCACTCAAGGCAAATGCTCTACCAATGAGCTACATCCCCAGCCCCTTTTCTATTTTTTTAACCTAATGCTCACAAATATTTCATAATGTTTCTAGGTTGGTTACATTGGATTTTAAGTTTGTCTAGGGCCTCACACATTGTCTTAGCCTATAAGAGAATGCCTGAGCATGGGTAGCTTGGAAGGGAGTTTCTTTTTGCTCACAGTTCTGGAGGCTAGGAAGTGCAAGGCTGACTGACAGGACATCTACTGCGGGCTGCCTCATGTGGCTTCGACTCATGGCAGAAAGTGAAAAGTGCACAGGGAGTGCTGCAGAGTAAGAAGGGAGCTGTTGAGCCACTTCTTTCTTTTCCTTTTTGTGTTGCTAGGGAGCGAACCTAAGGCCTTGTGTATATTAGGCATGCACTCTACCACTGAGCTACATTCCCAGACTTGGACTGTATTTGTAACAACCTAATCTTCCACTACGAACCCATTCATAAGAGAATTAATCCAGTTTCCTGACAATGACATTAATCCCTCTTAACAACATAATCACCTCTTCTAGGCTCCAATACCTCTCATCACTACCACATTGGTAACCAAGCCTCAACATGAGTTTTGGTGGGGATAAACCATATTCAAGCCACTGTACATATCTTCTTAAAATTTAATATATGAAGTAATTTGTGTGTGTGTTCGACATCCAGGGCATTCACAATAAACTACATTCCCAGCCTTTTTTATTTTTTATTTTGAGATAGAGTCTCCCAGACTGGGCTTAAACTTCTGATTCTTCTACCTCAGTCTCCCAAAGTGCTGAGAGTATGAGAGTGTGCCATACAATAAGCAATCTTACTTTCATTTATTGTCTTTTCCCTCATCTTTGTTCATTGTGCCTCTGTTCCAGACGCTCGTATTATCACTTTTTCCCTCCTCAAATCTCCTTATATGTCTCATTCATTAATTTATTCAAGAAATGTTTTGTAGTGTATTTATTACACCTTCCTCCAGGTTTGAGGACATCTCAGTGAACAAGACCATGTTCCTTGCATTCTAATTAATAAGGAAATGTATATTTATAACACATAAAGTCAAGTCATAAGGTAACAAGCATCACAAGGAAGAAAACAGCAGTGAAAATTGATAGAGAATGATATTTGAGTGGTTGTATTGGGGTCCTCTTGCCTGGTAAGGTCTCCTCAAGAAGGTGACATTGCCTTTGATGCTTTGACTTTCCCTCTAATCTTTCAAGGTCTCCATGACCATTTCTACATCCCTCATTCTATACCACCCTGCTTACCTGCACCTCATCTCCACCTATCTGCCACTGTCACCTTCTCATGACTGTCCTACCTTTCTCTTTGCCCTCATTCTCTACTTCTAATGTCTCATATTCTCTCCATAATCACTTCTAAGATTTTCTTTAAAATGCTCAACCCATTACGAAGAATTTGAGTATGGCTGCTTAACACATACGTCTAATACTACTCATATATCTTGGATATTTTGGTTCTATAAATATTCTAGTATAAAAAAAGAGTTTCCCAGACTCTTTGTTGGATACTGCTGTGTACACAGAGGTAAAACACAAGAGCCTTTCCCAGCTTCTTCCCTTTAGCCTTTCAGATGCCGCCGACAGTTATAAACATCAACTCAGTGGAGATTAGTCCTTAACAGATGGCCAATATGGTGGCTATTCAATACCTACTTTATGCAGAGTAGCATAAATTGAAATCTGGCATGGAAATGACTCTTCAAAAGGCCACATCCATTTCTGAGTGACTCACATATCGAATGCAGCTCAGACTACCTGGTGTTTATTCTTTACCATTTGGAACCCTGCCTTTATTTCTCGGCTTTGCACATCGTCTTCCATTAAATAAAGAGGACCAATGATGGAACAGATTCTATAATCTTCATTCAGTTATATGCAAGGCTCAGTTTCCAAGTGTGTTACCTAGGCCCCTAGAGACATCCACTGTCTGTATGTATGCCAGTACTTAGCACAGCACCTGAACAGTGATTACCACTGAACACATCAATGAATAGAAAGATAAGGGCTGTATCTAGTAATTATATATTCACAAGCTCTCCAGAATAATTTGATTCTGTTATACACATCATTTGGATAATGTTTATGTCAGCTTTTTTAATTTCCTTTCTTTTTTTCCAGTGATGGGTCTTGAACCCACGGCCTCCTATGTGCTAGGTAAGTGCTGTACCACTCAGCAATCTCCTCAGTCCCTATGTCAGCTTTCTAGTTACTTTTATTTTCATTATGGGATACAATTTTATTAGACATGAAACTATCATCTACACAGACTCAATTGCCTACCAAAGAATACTTTGCACCCTAATTAAGAACAAAGCGCCCAATTACATCAGGCTAAACTTAAGAATCACCTTCAGGTTTTTGTTTCATCTTGTACGGCTGAGCAAGGAATCAGAGGAACTGGGTCAGGCAGAGAAGCTATTGGAGGATTTAATGAATGGATTGCTTCTTAGGGCTGCTTTAGAGGCTTTGCCAGTTAAGCCAGATGGATGGTAACATCGCAGTGGTTAACAAACTTAGCTGTTGGTTTTGCAGGCTCTGAGATTTCATCCTGTCAGTTTGCCAAGAATGAGTATCAGGCTCTGTCCACTTCACAGCTTCATTCCTGGGTCCCTGTCTTCTACCTCCAGTTTAGCCTCGCCCAGATTTTGTGACCCATCTGGGGTCCTTGTTTGGGAACTTGTTAGAAATTCAGAACCTCAAGCCCCATAAAATGCCTTCTAAAACAGTCTGCATTTCGTAAACGCATGTGACTGTATATTAAACTTAGGTAAACGTCATTTAAAGGACTGCCACTCAGCAACAAACAGTACGGTTACATAACTTCAGTGATCCTTAAAATGATTGATAAATGGGCGAAAATTGTAGTTCCTGGCCCCAACCACACAGATTTTGATTCAAGGAGTCCTTGGAATCTGCCTTTTCTTGGACATACTCTGCTGCCTGGTCTGAGCACATCTCAGTCCTAATGGTCGTACTTCTACATAGCTTTGTTTCTATCATTTTATTAACTTGTGCTGTTACGTCTGTCTCTGCTGTCAGTGTTGTTTGTGTCCCAGTCCTTTTTTCCAGTGTGGTCTTTGTCACAGTGCCTTTTGTTTCAGTCATTGTTTTTAGTGTTGGCTTCAATATTTTTATGCAGAAAGGGAAAAGGAGGGTTGAAATTGTTTTTGTTTTATACTTTAAAGAATTATTAGTTGTCCAAATTAAGAAACTGATAATGAAGTTAATTGGGACGTAACTAGTTTTATCATTAAGGAGTAGAAACATGTATCTATCAGACTCGTTTATTCTTTAGATTATTTCTATTGATGAATTATTAATTTTATGATTTTTATTATACTAAACAATGAGTACTTAATAGGAAAAAAATCACAAAATAAAGTACCGAGTTTTTAATATTTATTGAGTTTATAAAAGGCATCAAAATTTTCAACATCTACTGTCATTTGGTGTACTAAGTCTAAAAAGGAAAAATAGAAATTCAAAAAGAATAATAGAAATAAGTTCTTTTTTATCTTTTTTTATTTTAAAGAGAATAAAACAAAACAAAACAGAACAAAGCAAATCAGAATACAACAATGCAAGTAACATAAGACTTCAAAACAAGACAACAGGAAATCAACAGTGGCAACAAGAGACAACATAATGTCTCTTGTTTTCTTTGAAATAGTTGTCCATATCTTCACACACAACAATATCAAACATAACAAAATAGTATAAAACCAATCAAAAGAATGAGAGCATTACAGGACTTCAACACCAGATAATAGGAAATGAACAATGGTTTCTATAATGTCTCATTTTCTTCAAAACAGTTATCCATACTATCACACATAATAAAATCAAACAAAACACAACAGAATAAAACTGATTAAATAAACAAATGAAAACATTATAGGACTTCAAAACAAGATAATAGGAAACCAACCATGAATATCATAATACATCCCATTATGTTAAAAATATCTGCCCATACCATCACACACAGTAAAATCTAACAAAACAAGATAGAACAAAACCAAGCCTAACAAAACTGTGAAAACAATACAGGAGCTTAAGCCAGGATAGTAAGAAATTAACAGTGTCACTACCTTCTCCTCCCAGGTGTTTCCTCCCCTATCACTTTTATAATATACATTGTGCTTTTTTGTTCCTTCTAACTCCTTCTGTTTTTTATGCTAGGGTTCACCCATACAAGTTCAAACTGTTTCACCCATGAACATGATCTCCAGTTGCATCCATTTACCTACAAGAACCTCAAGATTATTCTACTTTATAGCCGGGTAGCTTTCCATGGTATGAAAATACCATATCTTTCTTATCCATTCTGTGGTTGATGGGCAAGTTATCCTTGCTTTTTTTCTGATTTCCTGTTGTATGGAACAATTGTTTTCTCTCCTTTGATTTTCAGTCTATAAATTTCCTTTCGAGTTACATGTGTTTTTTAAAATTTTTTTTATTAATTTGAAGATAGTAAAATACAACAGACCAGGATGGAAATTCTTATACGAACAACAATGTAAATGCCAATAGCACCTCTGTTATTGTTTTCTTTTGGTGCAGGGAATCAAATTCATGACTTGGCACTTGCCAGGTTGGCACGGTGTTGCTGAGCTATATCCCTGGCACCAGCAGCACTTTTTAAAGAATAATCTTTACTTCAATCATCACACCTACCTAAGAGAGTCTGCACACATGTCAACAACACATTCCATGTACACATTTGGCTTAAACTGACAGTACGTATGCTTAGCATTCCTTTCCTATGTGTCAGTATTGTATCT
>PVJX010028826.1:0-23497 GCA_004027295.1 Dolichotis patagonum | reverse complement strand
CAAGCCACCACAGCAGCCCTCTTTTCATCTGTTACATAATATCAAAACTATCTGCCCTTAGGGCATGTAGCACTAACACCCAGGGTAGGGTAACTTTAATTTTAGCACCATTAATCCCAGAATCACATCCTTAAACCCAGTATTATACACCCTAGATGCAGGTACCTCCCAAAAGCCCCAGCTGTAACTAAATGAGGCATTGGGGTGGGGGCATCTAGAATACAAAATATAACACTCCCCAAGTATATTTTGGTCCTTGGCCAGGAACAAGACCCACTTCTCAAATTCCTGCTGGGTGAGCTGGAACATGGGACTTTTTGCAATTTTCCCCCTGTGAATAATGAAATCCCTGGTTTTGACAGAGGACACAGCTGGACCCAGAGCTTATGACATTAGGATGTTTGTTTCTGGTGTTATCTTAGGGCTCTGTCCGCCAATGGATGGTGGTAAATAAGTCTCAAACACAGTGAAAATGGCATATAATAGCTTAATGTATTGCCTTTCCAGCTGGCAGTGACCTTTGTGGGTCTTAACACAGAGAAATTCCTAATTGTAAAATACAGGGTCCACGGAGGTGTTATGAAGTGGCCATAAACCTGTTTGCCCCCTGGTCATCATCTCAGTAAATGACATCCCCACTCTTCCAGTTGACTCCTTGCTTTCTTACTCCCCACATCCAACCCATCAACATATGATCTTGGTTCAGTGCACAAAATATATCCAGAATTCATTCACTTTTCATCATATCCATTATTACTATCCTCTCCAAGGCCTCCATCATACTTTAATTGTATTGTTGCAGTTATAAACACTGTAATTAGACATATACTTAACTGGTGTTCCTACTGTTGTTGTTGTCTCTTCCTTGCTATTTTCTCCCCAGCACCAGAGATATACTTTTAAATGCACTTCAGAACCTATCTGCTCAAAACACTCCAGTAGAATGAAATTCTCACCATAGTGTACAAGATTCTACATGACCCACTCCCCAGCTGTCTCTCTGAACACTTCCCCTCTGAGTCCTCCCTCTATCACTCTATTTCAGTTTTATTAAGGTTTATTGCTGTTCCTCATCCAATCCTATTCCCATCTTTGAGCTTTTACTGTTCTTTCTCCCTGAAAATCTCTTCCCCAAGTAGCCTCAGGACTGTCTCTCTTTTACTTCTTTTAGATCGCCACTTAAATGGTCTCTCCTCCTATAACCAAAACTACTCAGGAGGCTGAAGCAAGGAGGTTGCAAATTGGAGGGGAACCTGGGAAACATAGTGAGGTCCTGTGTCAAAATAAAAATGAAAAAGGGCTATGCATGTAGCTCAGTGGTAGAGCACTTATCTAGCATTTTTATGGGCTACGTTCAATCCCCAGTACCACAAAAAATAATAAGTAAAATATTTAAAATAGCATCTTCTCAGAGAGGACTTCCCTGACTGTTCTGTCTAAAGTACATTCCCCAAGTTCCACTTCTGTGTATACATCCAAAGGAATTGAAATTGGTATGTCAAAGAGCTGTGTACACTTAAGATGTGGGCTCAACCTTTATGCTCCACAAATAAATGAATAAAATACGGCATGTGTACACAATTGAAACTATTCATCCTTTAAAAAACAAAATTCTAGCTGGACCTGGTAACACACATCTGTAATACCAACACCCTCAGAGACTGAGGCAGGAGCATCCCAGGTTTGAGCCTGGTCTGGGCAGCGTAGTGACTTAGCAAAAACTTACCTTAAAATTTGAAATTTTTAAAAAGAGCTGAAGAGATAACTTAGTGTGAAGGCCCTGGGTTCAGTTCCCAGTAACTACCTCCTCCAATAAAAGAAAATTCTTCTGTCATGACAACTTGGATGAACATGGCAGACATTATGCTATATAAAATAAACCAGGTACAGAAAGATAATCTCACTTGTATGTGAAATCTAAAAACATCAAACTCACCGAACAGAGTGAAATGGTGGTTGCCAGAGGCTAGGGGCATAAGGAAGGAATAAGGCAGTGCTGTTGAAAAAATAAAACAATGTTTCAGCTAGACAGGAGGAGTAAGTGCTCGAGATAGGTTGCACAGCAGGGTGACTGTTATTAATAACAATGCATTATAAGTTTCCCAATTGGTAAAATAATACCCCCACCAGTCCCACCTTTACTGACTCATTCTCTTATGTGACCCCTTACCTTTCAGGGAATATGTTCCAGGACCTATAGTAGATACCTGAAACAACAAATAGTATTGAACCCTAAGCATCCTTATGTACTGTTTTTTTTCCCAATACTTACACACTATAAAGTTATAAAGCAGGCATAGTAAGAGGTTAACAACAATAACTAATAATAAAAAACAATAATAATAAAATAGAATGAAACATTATAAGAATGTGCTATAATAAATTATTTTCAAAATATAGGAACTGTTTTTTTCTGGAATTTTCCATTTGACATTTTGAAACCATGTTTGACTATGGATAGCTGAAAGAGCAAAAAGGGTAGTCTTTATTTGCTACCTAAAAGACGTGTTTATTGTCTGTCTGTCCCTGCTAGAATGAATGCTACATGAGGTCAGAGAATTCTGTCTGTCTTGTTCACTGCTATATTCCTCATCTCAAAGAGCAGTATCTGGCATATAGTAAGCCCTCCCAAAATTTGTTAAATGAATAAATAAATGCTCTCAGAGACATGAAGATGCCCTCCAGCATGACTTCTGCATTCCTTGGCTGCTAGGCTGCCAGAAGCTCAGCAAAGAGCTGGAATCTAAAAAAACAACTCCCTTCATATCCAAGAGAGATTGATTCCAGGCCTCCCATGGATACTCAAATCTACAAATGTGCAAGTCTTTTATATAAAATGGCATAGTATGTGAATGTAATCTACTCACATCCTTCTATATACTTTAAATCATATCTACATTATTTATATTACCTAATACAATATATATGCTATGTAAATGATTGTTTTTGTTTTGCTTTGCTTTTATTTTGTCTTTTTGAGACAAGGTCCCACTATGCAGTTCAGCCTGGCCTTGGGATCACTTTGTAGCCCAGGCTGGTCTCAGACTTGCAAAGGATTCTCCTGCCTTAGCCTCCCAAGTGCTAGGATTACAGGAGTGTGCTATCATGCCAGTTTATGTAAATGATTATTATATTATATTGTTTAGGGAATAAAGAGAAGAAAGAAACCTGTACATGTTCAGTAAAGATGCAGTTTTCTTTAAAATATGTTTGATCTGTAGCTGGTTAAATCCAAGGATGCAAAACCTGTGGATACAGAGGGCTGGCAACAGTTTCCAGCATTTGCTAATCATATTTCTGCTGAATTTTTAGAGCATTTTCCAGAATTACAAAGCCTAGCTGATTCTTTGGGCATTTATTACAGAACTGGGTAAACAAAGTGGTGCAAAGCCCAGAGGTAGAAAGCCAAGAGACCTGGGTTAAATCTCTCATATCTCTCCTCCCAAAGACAGTAGAAACCAAATGAGTCATTTTAGAGTACTCTATTTTCTTTCTCCCACATCTAAAAACATTTATTATGAGCCTCCTTTCTAGGTGCAGAGCATATCTCTGAGATGAATGATATAATTTATATAAATCCTTTGGTATACTTATATTCATATGTAACAGAATCCACTGTCAGAAAATCTCCTACTCAGAAAACCAAATAAATAAAAATTCAATGTATGCTATTACTAAAGAATTTTTGCAAACTTCTAGACCTTGAGCATTATAATGGGATTCAATTTACCCACATTTGGTTCATTCCCAGCTTTTTAACAATATAGGAACATACTCTGCACATTGGCTTGCCTTTAGTAAGTAATCAATATTTATTTGCTTATTCCCTGATCAGTAAGACAAAGTGCATCTGTACTGGGACATCTTAACTCTGATGTTAAAGACCAGATTTCCCCCCAGAGATTGTGTACTCATCAGCTTTCTGTTCTTTTTGCAGTCCCCTAAATCAGCCTTCATTAGTTCTGCGAAGAAGGCCAAGCTGAGGTCTAATCCTGTAAAGGTTCGATTTTCCGAGCAGGTAGCAGTTGGAGAAACACACGCAGTAAGTACATCCACAGCCCTCTCTCTTCATCCATGGCTGGAATCACCTTGACTTTTAAGAACTTGCTCTGGAGCTCCTTGCGTGGACAGAGTTTTGAAGGGGTTGGAGTGGGAGGAACTCCAGTGCTGTGAGTGAGGGGGTACTGAGTGGAGAGGGGTGTGTAGCATCAAGAGAGGCCCTGGGCATCGGAGGGAGAAGAACCATGTATTGATCCACTCAGGATCGTCTTGATACTTAGAGAAATTTCTGTCCCTAGCACAATAGCTTACACTCAAGGCAAGTGCTCCATAATATCTTTTGGCTACTTGATAGGAGTAGGAAGGAAGTAATGATTTTCTGAAGATCCAAAGAACAAGCGGCTGGTGAAATTGAGATCTCTTCACATTTAAGTGACCCTGCAACTATGCATCTTGCCTGTAGAAGACTCACAGTGATGGGTGAAGCTGCCTAAGGAAAATGATACAGACTGTCCTTGAAATTCAAGTTTTTATTAGACACCTGCTGTTTTCCCAGCACCACAAGAGATGCCAAATAAATACCTGTTTCCTGACACTGGATACTTCTCAGGTGTTCTAGGGATACACAGTGCAAATTGAGACAGTAAAATATCTGCTGCTGAATGATGTCATCTTGGGGAACAGGTAATGTTTCACAGCCCATGCCATGCAGCTGCCAATGAGAGGGAGGTTCTGACCAGCCCATGGTCTTTCTTCTGCCTTAGTTTACATGCAGTAAGCTATCTGTTCCAGATGTGCAGATGAGAAGAGGTGGGTAGAAAGCAGAAAGGTGTGTTCAGCAATCATGGATTCTGGCCCAAAGTACCCCAGGAATCTGCGAAAGTTGGTGATACCCCAGTGGGACAGGAATTGCTGGAGCTAGCAGGCACTCATGTGCTTTTGTAGACAGTAGTGGGCTGGGATGTCAGAGGCCTTAGCATTTATATACTGAGGCACAGCTGCAGTTGTTGAGAGAAGACAGCAGGCCAAAATGAGCAGGGAAATCAACAAGATGTCAAGCACTTCTAGAATTCTTTGAGGCAGAGCCACTCAGAAGAAGAGATAGAGGACATGGGTCTCTCCCATCTTCATTTCCCTCTCATCCCCCAAACCAGCCTGTGCCCTCCATCTCTGCACAAGGAAGGCTGGGAAGCCTAGAGGACTACAAGACCCCATTGGCAAGCTGGCTGAATAATTTGTGATTGGAAGCCATGTAAATCCTCAAAGAAAAGTTTAAAAAGAAGCAAGGATTGGTGAACAGAGTGGAGAGGGAGCAAGATGGAACACCTACAAATGAGAGAAAAGCAGATCCTGAGGGTTCAAATCACCAAGTAGACATTTGTATCTTGAACGTTTGATAGCCCTGAGGACATATGACTTGAATTTGGAAAGTATGGATAGGTACATCCTGTCCCATACCTTTAGTGAGGAATCACTCAAAGACAAGACACCCAGTGAAAAACACCTTCCTCTCCTCTCTTTTCCTTCTTATCAAGTTTTCTTCCTTCTCTTCCTCTTCCTTCTACTCTCTCTTCTCTATTCTCTCCTTCTTCCACCATGACTGCCATATCCACACCTCAGAGCTAGGCCACAGACACAATCAAGCCCCAACTGCAGTCCAACCTGAATCCAAATGCCCTAGAGTAGCCAGAACCCATCCAAAGTTACTTCTGTCTCCTGGACAGGCCACCAAGCACTGTTCAAGGTTCCTATCTGGGAAAGAGTCACACATCAGTCTTCCAACTTACTGTGCTCAGAGTTATTTGACATCATAGCAGCACCTCATCCACCACTGCCACCAGTGTGGACCCTAACAGCCTCTTGGGACTTGGGGGAGTCCAGGTCCAGGTGACTCCGGGCTAGCCTATTATCCCTCTTCCCTCATGTTCCAAGACTTTATTGAGCATCCAGAGCAAAAATAAATCCTGTGGGTGCTCCTTGCCAACTCTATTTTGAAGCAAAATCAATTAAGTAATTATCTGAGTCCAACCCAGTGTGCTAAATAAAATCTGCCACTGCTGAGCATCATTAGCCTGGAGATCCAGGACTCTGGGCTTGGCAGGAATGAGGCATTTCATCAGGGCTCATAGAGGACCAGGGAGCCACACTATTCCATCTTGACATCCCATTGCTTCCCACCCTGGCTTGACCCAAGCAAACTTGACTCCTGGCTCCCTGTCTCTGCCAGCCACACTCCAACTCAAGAGGACTTGCTTGTTTCTGCTAAAGTGCTTTGTCTGTGACAGTCACTAGATCTGAACTGCTCTCTTTTGGCTTCTCTAATAATCTACATCTATCATCTTTCAAAATCAAAATCTGATTCACCTTACTTTGAAAGCCTTAGCCATCTTATGCCTATTGGTCTGTTTTGGTTTCACTGTGTGTGTGTGTGTGTGTGTGTGTGTGTGTGCGTGTTCACTATAACAAATCACTAAAAGACTGGACTCAAGTCCTCTATTTTTGTTGTAGTCCTCCTGAGGTCTTAGCATAGTAGTGAGTGTAGAGCAAAGGTTTTAAAAAATGTGCCTTGAGGGCCGGGCGTTTAGCTCAGAGGCCTAAGTGCCTGTGCCAGGCAAGTGCAAGGTCATGAGTTCAATTGCCTGTACCAAAAAAATGTGATTGAATTAAAGAATCTTATCTTCTGCGCAGTCTATGAAATCCTGTAGAACTGATAATGTTGGCCTAGGGAAATGGTTGCAGCCTTCTCAGGAATCTAATCATTCAAGTAAGCACATCTTAACCACCTACTACTCATTCGTTGAGCAGCAATTTATTGGGTACCAACTGTGTGTCAAGAACTTTGTGAATATACTTGCTCTGAATTTACACTTTGGGAACAATAAATATTCTTCAAAAGTATGAAAGTATTCAAAGAGGTGTGTATAAACTGCTATATGAACACATAGGAAGACCAGGGCTTTTTTTTTTTTGTACCGGGAATTGAACTCAAGACCTCATACTTACCAGGCAGGTACTGCATCACCAAGCTAAATCCCCTGCCTCAGGTCTTAAGTATCTGATGATACTGGATCAAGGCTTTGCAGAATACATATTTGAGCTGAATTTTAAAGAATGAATAGAAGTTTGTCAAGAAGGGAAAGAGGAAGGCAGGAAGAATGGCCTCTATTTAATGAGTTTTTACTGAGGAATTAACATGGGCCATTCTATTAAAAAAAAACCCTGCCTGGGCCAGAAAAATGTATGCTACGAGTTAGCAGGTGTTCAGAAATTGGCCTTGCCAGTAGTTTTCAAGCATCATTCAATGCTGCCAACTCTCCAGCAGCTTTTGAAAATATTTGAGGGTGCTTTGGATCATCCCAATGATTTGTCATGCTACTGGCATTTAGTGTCAGAGATGTTGAGTGTCCTCCAGGGAATGAAACAGTCCCTGACAATGAAGAATTGTCAGAAATATAGAGGCATGAGAGAGGCAAAGGTACTAGAAATGGTGAGCCATGAGTCCAGAGAGGAAGGTATGGGTTAGAAAAGGCCAGGAAGCTGAGCATGGAGGCACTTGCCTATAATCATAGCCCTCTGGTTGGCTGAGGCAGGAAGATCACAAGTTCCAACCCAAACTAGACAACTTTGATACTTGCAGAGATACTGTCTCAAAATTAAAAAAAAAATAAAGAAGGGGTGGGGATCTAGCTCAGTGTGAAGACCCTGGGTTCAATCCCCACCCCTAAAAAAGAAAGGAAGGAAGGAAGAAGAGAAGGCAGGAAAAGGCCAGAATGCCATGAAGGTGAGGGAATAGCAAAGCAGAGGCAGACAGGAGTGGCCTCGGTTTGTGAAACACCTGCTGGAAAAGGAACTATCAGGAAAGAGGCTGAGGTGAGTGAGGTGGGCTGAAAAGGGACTTTTCTCAGACTCTTCAGGCTGTGTGTAATGGTCCTTGTAGGCCAAGCACAATGCAAAGCTGTGGCACTTTGAACCACAGTAGTGTGTAAGGGCGCTGTGATATCAAATGAAGGACTGACTTTTGATATAGCCCAATGTCTTCTTGGGGAATTTGGTTTTGGTCTCCACATAACATTATTATTGATCTGCTTTTTCCTCTGTCTCTGTCCTCCTATCCCTTTGGGTCCCTTTCTCCTTTACCTTCTCCCTCTTCCTTGCCATACCATCCTGTGGCTTCCCTCCTCCTTCTAAATGAGCCCTCTCCTTTCCCTGCCTATTCTTAGAAAATGATGAAGAAGGAAGCCCTCCTCCTCATCCCCAACGTCCTGAAGGTTTTCTTAGAAAATGGGCAGATCAAGTCATTCACTTTTGATGGCCGGACCACTGTTAAGGTACATACAGTGTCTCCCCACCTAGGTCAGCTGTTGGTCCCATTGTTCCTCTGAGAATGCACGTGGCTGCTCCCTGCCAGAGCAAGATGGCCTTTGACCTCCTGATGCTTCCTGAGGCTTCAGAAATGCAGTCCTCAGATGAGGCTGAGGGTGGAAATTTGCATGCTCAACTGTGTGCTGGTAATTGCAAAAATATGTTTATGCCCATGTGGACACATGGATGCATGTCTGCTTGCAGTTGCTTTATGTACATGTTACACAGGGTCCTCCAAGACTGTTAGGAACTAGGAAGTCTGAAGATCATTAAGTCAGTTATAAAACAAGTGATTTATATTAATATATTAATAACACCTACACAAACTTACACATAGAAATAAACGCAATATCTTGAGACTAGCTTAACCTTGCCTTGCTTTTTAAATAACAGCAGATCTTATCCACTCAACCAAGATTTGAAAAGTCCAGCCACAGCCTCTTTGGCTATTCTTTTCACAGGCAGAGCAATTACAGCACTGAACTGTGATTCTTAGGAGCTCAGCCAGGTATCAGAAAGTCCTAATGATTCTTTTAGACCTAAGGAGTAGAGGCAATGATACAATTTAGCACTAGGTTCCCTCTGCTCTGGGACATAAATATCTGTTTGTACTTTTCCTGGACTCTTCAGAAAAAGAATGCCAACCACAGTATGAATGTTTTAATGCAACCAATGCTCCCCAAACTGCTGGGCAGCTACCACACCTAAACCATGAAACCTACCTTGTCCCACAGGTGTCCTGAGGTTCCCATGCTGGGGACAAGAGAGCCTTAAGAAAACCCTGGGCCAGAAAACTTGCTAGGAAGATTTATCAGGTACTCAGAATGACCTTGCCAGTGGTTTTCTACAAGAGTTGGTACTGTACATTCCCAGAGAGCTTTTGCAATTGTCTGAGGATATTTTGGGTCATCCCAATGATGTGTTGTGCTGCTGGCTTTAGTACCTCAAGATCAAAGATGCTGAGTATTCTAGAGGGGGTAAGACCACCCCTGAATGATGAAGAATTGCTCTGCCCAGAGTTCTAGTAGCATTTGTTGCAGTACATTGTGCCTAAGCCATATTAATTGAACCAAGAGTTTCTTTCTTTTCTTTCTTTCTTTCTTTCTTTCTTTCTTTCTTTCTTTCTTTCTTTCTTTCTTTCTTTTTTCTTTTTGTGTACCAGGAATTGATCTCATGACGTCACACTTGCCAGGCAGGCACCATGCCACTAAGCTATATTTCCAGCCCAAGAGTTTCTTTTTTAAAATTTTTTATTAGTACATGTATGCAGTACACAATGATTACATTCATCATAAGGAGTCAAGCCAAGAGTTTCTTTGGGAAGGTTAGGCCTAGGTGTGTTTCCAACAGGATCTAGAACCAAAGTGCACTCCTTAGGGAACCGTGCAATGGTCTCTTGGCTAGTGAAGTTCTCAGGCTATGGTAGGGAGCTTTGAAACGGAACTAGGCTACCCAGGGAGAATCTAAATGTCTCTCCTCCAGATGTGGCTATCTCTTTGTGTTGAAATGTTCCTTGATATTTGTTCATGGGTTGTTTGCCCACTGTAGATTCTGTCTCCACACTGGAATGTTTATCACACTCTCTTTCCCCTTGGAGGCTTTCCAAAAATTCTCTTACCTCTTGTCATCACCACCCTCATGGAATCCATCTAGCGTGAGCTCTGCAGGACAGAAGTGTTCTTCTCACTTGTGATGTCACTCTGACTATAGGAAGGGTACACCAGCTATTTATTGGAACTTTGACAGATTGCCAGTCTATTTGTTCCAGAGAGGTACCTGGGTGAATTGACAGCCCGGCACAGGGACCATTACACTTGGAACACCAGTTGGCAATCACCAGCTTGGCCGTTCATACTCTCAATGCTGCTGAACCGCAAAGAAAACTTCATCTGTCCCTGCGAGAGCTCTGGCAACACTAATCAGCACCTCTGTGACCACTTGGGTTACACAAAGAGAACTTCTCAAGTACCCACCAATTTTCAGCCTCCCATCGGAATGGTTACGTATCTTTCAGTGTTCACTGAGGGGCTTGTTTGGCAGCTCTGACTATCAGAAAGCTTTATATTCCCAAGCCTGCTTCTTTCCAGCTTGTGAGGGCTGGGAGACGCTGACTCCATGAACACACATACTGGAATACAGAGAATATGCTGAAGTCACAGTAAATAAAGAGCAGAAGTCTCAAAACTGACATTTGGGCAGCCCCCACAGATATGTTTCCAGACGCCTAGTATTAAAAGTAGGGCAGCAGAGCAGACAGAGCCCAAGAGTAGTCAGATTTATGACTGTACACCAGACACGTGACATAGTTCCTCTGCATGGACACATTTTTCAAGTTGCTAAATTGATCATCTATTAAAGCCAGCTACGGTCAAAAATGAACATTTTACCAGTAACTCAAGTCATTTGATTTAGATTATGAATCTAGAAATAGTATATTTTCAATCATATAAATGCAGCATTGGCATTTGTTAATTCTGAAGTTAAGAGCTGACAGACAAATCAGAGTGGACATTGTGACTCTGGAGGGAAGATGAAGGAAGAATAAACACTGCACTTGGCACTCAGGAAATAATTTGTTAACTGGAAGCAAGGAGGAAAAGACATAGTTTTCTTTTATCACATGCCTGCCAGTTGAAGTTCAGGAACAGCTACCACCATGCCCTGCACCTCTGTTGTTCCACAGGGCCCACACATGTGGGTAACACTTGTGGGTCCCTTATTCATCTTGGAGCACAAACTTGGGCCACCTTAAAGGCTAGTGTCTCAGCCTGCTCTATAGGACTGTTGTGCTTTGGTTTGAATCCTCCTCTTCATATTTGGTACTTACAACCATTCAGGGTAAGAACAGATCACCCTTTAAGGCCTTTTTCTTCCGTAGGATGTGATGGTGACATTACAGGACCGTCTCTCCTTAAGGTATATTGAACACTTCGCTCTTGTCCTTGAGTATGCTGGGCCGGAACAGAATCACAAGTTCCTGCTTCTCCAGGACAAGCAACCCCTGGCTTATGTAAGTAACTCCTTTATCCTGACTTCATAGATTTGCATGTGGCCTATACTAGAGAAGAGAATCCAAGGCATTTTATATCTGGAAAATTCGTGATGATATGCTCAGTCAGCTCCCAGAAGGCAAGTTTTGTACCAGAGGCTGTTACTATCCAACTCCAGGGGGCCTTTGGGTATGCCCTTTGTGACCTAAGAAGGGCATGAAGACCGTTAGTCTTGGTCACTTAGCAGAAAGAGTGCAGGGTGGTGATTCATAGCACAGTACTCAGAATGCCATGTGGGCAAAGACGGGAAAGCCAGGACTCCTGGATGGGATTTTTCTAAGGGGAAGCACCAAAAAGTATCAGAGAGAAACAGGGCCAGTCAATAGTCCCAGGTAGGGCTGGAAAGATTTGAAAAGGGATAATTGGGAAGAATACATTTTCAGAGCCTACATGGAAGCCAAACAAAAACCAAAATCAAGCCAGGCATGGTGGTACAGGTCTATAATCCCAGCACTTGGGAGGTTGAAGTAAGAGGATCAGTGTGAATTTGAGGCCAAGCTGGGCTACATAGTAAGACTCTTTCTCAAAAAAAACCTAAAATAATAAAATAAATTAAAAATCAGACAGAAAAATGAAAGGATTTTTGGAAAGAATCTTCAAATTCAGCTGTCAGCCATATATAATGCAGAAGCTCATGAGTGAGAAGATCCTGCTTGGAGAGAGGTTTATGTGCCCCACCTCCTGCAGGCTTCAAGCAGCCCTTTGCATGTAATTGGTCCCTTTTCCAAATGGGATTTAAAAGTTATTAAGAAAATATTCCAACATTCACAAAAGTAAAATGAATATAGTACATTGCCCACCCCTATCTTCAGTGATTACCAGTATATTGCCAAACTGCATCATGTATATCTCCAAATGGATTTTCATTCTTGAAGCTACAGTAAGGCATTAATTAGATCAGGCCTCTAATTAGCAACTTACTGTGCCTGAGGCTGAGCCTCTCTACATGCTGTACACTAGGGCCTCACAGTAAAAAGAGCCTTAGAAGTTCTCAGGGAGCTCTCTTTTCCTCACCAGTGGCCCAGAACTTAGACCCACTTGTTCATATTGATCATACCTTGGATATGTGATTTAAAATGCATCATATTGAGTCAGAAGGGTAGAAAAGACCTGGATCCACATTATGTTCCCCTGAAGTACAATGGTCTCCCCTTACCCACAGGGGACACATTCCAAGACACACAGCAAATGCCTGAAACTGCAAGCCTATGATAAGGCTTAATTTATAAATTAGGGACAGTAAAAGATTAACAATAACTAATAAGCTGGGTGCAGTGGTGAATGCCTATAATTCCAGCACTCAGGAGACTGAGGCAGGAAGATTGTTGCAAGTTCAAGACCAGCCTGGGATACAAAGTGATCTCAAGGCCTGCCTAAACTGCATAGCAAGACCCTATCTCAAAAGACAAATAATAATAATAATAATAACTAATAATAAAATAACACAACTATAAAAACAGTCCATGGTAAAAGTTATTTAAAACTCATGAATTGTTTATTTTTGGAATTTTCTATATAAATAGAAGTATTAAGAGTGGCTACAGGTAACTGAAACCAGGAAAAATGAAACTTTGTGTAAGGGGGCATTACTGAATGTCTGCCAGATGAGACAAAATGAGAAACAACAGCCCAACTCTGCCCCAAACCCCACTTTAAAGACCTACCAAACTGACTACCTACCATCCCAGCCATTGTTTCTAGATCTCTCTCCCCCACATCTTGTCCCTGTGACTCAGGTGGTACAGCGGACACACTACCATGGAATGAAATGCCTCTTCCGAATAAGCTTCTTTCCCAAAGACCCTGTAGAGCTGCTGCGTCGGGATCCCGCTGCTTTCGAGTACCTATACATCCAGGTAGAGTCTGGCTTGGGGATACACAGACAGACCAGTGGACAAACAAGCAAGCAGGCTATTCTGCCATCACAATGAAGTCTCTATGTAAGTTTTTCCAACTTCCAGGTAGCTCTGGAGGATCTTTCTTTTTCTGCTACCATTGAAATCTATGGCCAAATTGGCTGGCCTGGTGAACTGAACTGGCTATGGCTCAAAGTCTTAATTGTCCACAGAGAACTCATCAGTTTTCAGAAACAGTTATAAGCCCAGGAATTCTGGAACTTTCACAGGATCCCAAGGTTTAACAAGCCCACCTCTGCTTCAGAAAAGTCTCAGTTTCTAATACCTAGCTCCAGTAAGATGATTCCAAATTTGCTTCATCCAGACTTACTTGCTGAGCACTTCCTTGGGGTCAGGCCCTACACCAGGTACTGGCAGTCAGAGGTAAAGAAAAACTGTCCTCACTCATCAGAGCTTTTATATGCTTAAATAAACAAGCTGAAAAAAAATTAAAAATGAACAGGCTGGTAGCAGGGTTCAGTGTTGATGAGGGCACACAGGAAGCAGCTTGCCAACTCTGTGTGGGAGAAAGGCAATGACAGCTCCACAGAGCAAGAGATTCATGCATGCTTTTAGCTGCAGAGGATGAGTGGAAGTTTGCTGTGTAGAGACGTGGAATAGAGGGGACATACTCTAAGCAAGGGGCCTTGGTGTTTACAAAGGCATGGTGGCATGAGACAGCGTGACATGATGAGAGGACCAAGAGTAACTTATTATAGCTGCAACATAGAATGTGATGTAAGGAACAGTATTAAATGAATTGGAAAGACAAGAAGCAGGTGACAAAAGGTTTGGTAGGGCATGGCAATCACAGGCTTTATTATGGAGGCTGGGCAATGATTCTTAAAATCGGGTCACTGAACTGGTCACAACAACATCAACCGGGAACTTATGGAGATGCAAATTCTCTCCAGCCCAGTCTTATTGAATCAGAAACTCTGGAGGTGGAGTCCAGTGATATTTTAACAAACCCTTAATAAGATTCTGTTACCCAAACAACTTTGAAAATCAGTGCTTTAAGACACTGGCTTTTAACCCTAGCTGCACATTGAAGTTACCTGGAAAGCTTTGGAAAACTTGATCCACCCCACCCATGGCTGATTAAATCAAAATCTGTGGAAGTGGGGCCCAAGCATTGGCATTTCCTAAATTCTTCATGTGATGCTAATGTGCAGCCAAAGTAAAGAAATTCTCCTCGAGGGTCAGGGCACAGAAATGACAAAAGGTGAATGTCCTGGTCAGATGACCAATTTCAAAAGGTCACACAGTGCCAAGGAAGCCGGCTAAGTAGGGAACTATGGCAGTTATCCAGAGGAGAAACGATGAGAGTCAAAATCCAGGCTGTTATGGAGGAGCAGAGTGGGATTCAAGAGACATTTAAAAAATAAAATTGATAGGCTTGGACTTGAGGAGTGTCTGGTAGAGGTGATATCATTCCTCAAATTAGGATATAAAAGCAGTGGAATGGGTTTGAGATGATGGATTCATCTGAGGCTATATTGAGTTTTAAGTGCCCACAAGACATAACACAGCACTTGAACAAGAAAAAAACCCTCAAACTTCATATATCTCTGATGGTGACCGGGGGCACGTACAATAGAGACACCATAGTTGTCCTCTCTGCCTTTCAGACAGCTTAAAATGTTAGAAACATTTCTCAGTCCAAGTTTCTTTACCATCTGGGGGGGGGCAATATTATGCGCGATGGCATGCTACACCACACTGTAACGTCCAGGGGTGGCCGGCAAGCCACTGCTCCACCACATCAGGCCACTGCTCTGCTGGATCATGCGGCTCCGAGGATCCAAAACCCAGCATCAGTAAAGAACTAAAAATGCAGTTTAAAATAAAAGAAGGCAGTTTATTTGAAGATGGGGAAGGAGGAAAAGAGAAATGACAGACAGCTACTCTGGATGGGAAATTCAAAAGTGACTTGTCTGTGGATCTCTTGTCTGGAGCTCATTTTAATGAGATCATTGTCCCACATATGTTTTTGGAAACTCCCTGGCTCCCTGGCTTGTCTTTCATCATAACCTTGCACTTCTTCAGGCAATGACACCTTTCCCTGTCCTTTGTGGAAGTTAAAATTATGGGTGGGGATTTTAAGGACAAGTAGTTTAGGTTTAAGGATTTGGTGAAAGGAAAGTTTGTGATTCTTATGCTAGCCTGCTACAGGAGAACTTCTTGCTCCTGAGTACTTTGCCATTGTCTTCCTAATTGCTTGAGTTTAGCTGCCTTTGCCCTTCTAATTGCTAGAGTCTGGCAGGTCAAAACTGCTTTTTTTAAAATTTATTTATTGGTACCAGGAATCGAACTCATGACCTTATACTTGCCAAGTAGGCACTTGTGCCACTGAGCTAAACCCCTGACCCAAAACTGCTGTATTTTTAATGAAGCTCAATGAGGCCTCGTTCTATCTTTTTCCTACCTACAGTTAGCCTTGTCCTTACATTAAGAGGCAGTATTCCCAAAAATTTCCTCAGACTCCCTTGTAATTCATCCCCTGGAGCACTAGACAACCACTAAGCTGCCTTCTGTCACTATAGATTAATTTTCACTTTCTAGAGTTTACATAAATTGAACTGTACAGTACATACACTTATTTTGGTTTGGCTTACTTTGCTCAGCATAATCATTTTAAGATCCATCCTTGGTGTTGCATGTATTAATAGTTAATTTTTATTTAATTGTGAAGTAGTATTCCATTGTATGGATGTACTAGAATTTATACCTATTGATGAACATTTGTTGTGTGTCCAGATGTTGGCTATTACAAATAAAGCTTCTATGAACATACTTGATGCAATCTTTGTATGGATATATGTTTTCATTCCTCTTGAGTAAATGGAATGGTTTGATCATACAATAGATCTATCTTTCTTTAGCTTTTTTAAGAAACTCCAATACTGTTTTGCAAGTGGTTGATCTTACATTCCCATCAATCAGATATGAGAGTTCCAGTTTCTCCATATTCTTGTCAACACTTAGTGTTACTAGTATATATTGTTTACTTTAATCATTCTAATAGTATGTAGTAGCATTATGGATTCCATTTGCATTTCACTAATGACTAATGATGTTGAACAAATTTTCACATATCACTTGCTGTTGCATATCTTCCTTGGTGAAATGTATGTTCAAATCATTTGCTGCTCTTTTATTGGGTTGTTTGTTTTCTTATTATCGAATTTTGAGTGTTCTTTATATATTCTGGAAACAAGTCATTTGTTGGATATGTAATTTGTAATTATTTTCCCAGTCTGGCTTGTTTTTTCAGTCTATAAACAGTGTCTTTCACAGAGCAATTGTTTGAATTTTGATGAAGTCCAGTTTGTTAATTCATTCTTTTATAGACAGTGCTTTTGATGTCATATCTAAAAATCTTTTTCTAACTCAAGATCATAAAGATCTTCTATTTTTTTCTAGAATTTCTATCATTTTAAGTTTTGCATTTAGGTCTATGATCTATTTTGATTTTCTTATATGATGCAAGATATTCATCAAAGTGTGTGTGTGTGTGTGTGTGTGCGCGTGCACACATGCATATGTGTGTTGGCATATAGATGCATAACTATTCTGATACCATTCTTTGAAAAGATTGTCCTTGGCTGAAGATATAGCTCAGCTGCATGAACACCTTCCTGGCAAGGGAAAGATCCTGAGTTTGATTCCTGGTACCAAAAAAAAAAAAAAAAAAGACTGTCCTTTTGCCACTGAATTGCCTTTCTATTTTTGTCAAAAATCGCTTGTCCAGGCTAGGCATAGAGGTGCAGGCCTATAATCCTAGCACTCTATGAGGCTGAGGCAAGAGGATCACAAATTCAAGTCCAGCCTAGGCAATTTACCTATTTAGTGAGACCCTGTCTCAAAATCAAAATAACAGTGGTCTGGGGATATATTTAGTACAAAGGCCCTGAGTTCAATCCCCAGTATCACACAAAAAAATTCAGTTGCCCATATATATGTGGATCTATTTCTATTTCTGAACTTTCCATTTTATTGATCTACTTATCTATCCCTTATACCAACATCACAGTCTTTTTATTACTGTAGTTTTTTAAGTCTTTTTTTTTCTTTTTTGAGACAGAGTCTCACTGTGTAACTCAAGATGGTCTTGAACTCACTATATAACCCAGGCTAGCCTCCAAATGATGGCAACCCGCCAGCCTCAGCTTCCCTAGTGTTGGGATTAAAAGCATGTGGCATCATATTCAGCCTATAATAAGTCTTAAAATTAAGTGGTATTTGTCATCCAACTCTGCTCTTCCTTTCCAAAATTGTTTTAGCTCATGTAGACCCTTTGTATTTTCATGTGAATTTTAGGATCAGCTTGTCAGTTTCTACCAAAAACCTGATATGAACCAGGTCTGATGGTACAGTTCTGTATAATCCCAGCACTGTGGAATGCTGACATACAAGGATCAGAAATTCAAGCCCAACCTAGGCAACTTAGTCTCTCAAAAAAAAATGTTTATTTATATATATGCATTGGGTATATAGCTCAGTGCTAAGGCCCTGGTTTTAATCCCCAGTAATAAATAAATAAATAAATCTGGTGTGATTTTTATTGGATTGTGGTGAATCTATAAATTGGTTTGGAGAGAGCTGACATCTTAACAATATTGAGTGTTCCAACTTATGAACACAGTATTTCTACATTGACCTATATCTCCTTTTATTTTTCTCAGTGGCATTTTATAATTTTCAATACACAAATCTTTTACATATTTTGTCAGATTTAACCATAACTATTTCATATTTTTTATGCCATTATAAATGGTTTGTTGTAGTTGTGGTTTTGGTTGGTTTTTGTGTGTGTGGTGGTGGTGGTAGTGGTACTGAGGATTGAACCTAGGATCTTTGCACTAAGCTATATATCCCCAGGTCACTTTTTATTTTTTAACTTTGAGATGAGATTCACTAAGTCACTAAAGTTGCCCAGGATGTACTCAGATTGACAATTTTCCTGCCTCAGTCTCCCAGAGTGCAGGGATTTTTATACCAGAAATCAAACTCACAACTTCATGTTTTCCAGGCAGGTGCTGTGCCACTGAGCTACCCTATATCCCTGGCCCCAGCTAATGATTTTGATTTTTAATTTCAATTTCAATTTGTAGCTATCTTATAGGAATACAATTGGTTTTTTGTATGTTGATCTTTTTTTCTGTAATCCTACTATACTCACTTATTAATTCTAATACTTCTTTTATTTTGTTTTTGTTTTTGTTTGGGAGATTCCATTGGCTTTCCTACATAGATGATCACTGACAAAGAAAGTATTTCTTTTCTACTCTCATATGCTACAGTGACACCACAGTGGCTCCCAAGTCCCTTAGCCCATCTTGGCTTCACCTCAACCAAATGGGCTACTGTTCTGAGGCAGATTTCATTCACACATGGGATCTGGCTCAGGGAGTTTGGGTCTTTCATATATGAGGCCAGTGGTTCCAGAGGACTTCTTCTAGGTCAGGATAGGGAAGACTGACTCAAGGCTTTTGTCCTTCAGTTCCTAAAGAACAGAATATCTACCACATCCCTGCAATCCATCCCTCACCCTGGGTTTCTGGGCCAGAGCCATGTAGAGAATCCCTTCCAGTGTCTCTCTTTGCTCCAATCTGAACTAGTAGAAGAGTCTTGCATGAGTGTGTGGTCGGGGGTGAGTATAGGCCCTTGAGTAAACAAGGGAGGCTTTCTTGTAACAAGAAGAATAAAGGAGGTGATGCCATGTCTGACTTATGCAGTGAACTGGACTTTCTGCCCATTTATGCCTTGCCATTTGTGCACCCGTCTCTGAGAAGAAAGCTATCCATATCTCTCAATGAAGCAAACAGTATTTCTGTGACCAGAAGGTCCTCTGTTGTCTCTTCCCAAGGGGCAGCAATTTCTCTCCCTCCCATCACCAGAAATCAAACTCACATCATTATTCTTTTCTGGGATGTAAAGGAGTACATGGCAGGGTAAGGGGTGGAGAAGGAATTCACCTTTAATTGACGGGTTTGGACTGCCCTCTCTCACAGAGTCGGAATGATGTTATTCGAGAACGCTTTGGAATGGAACCCAAGCCAGAGATGCTTTTGGGCCTGGCTGCCCTCCACATCTATATCACTGTCTCAGCCACTCGGCCTAGCCAGAAGATCTCGCTCAAGAACGTGGAGTGAGTTATGCTGGGGCCCTTTGGGATGGGAGCAAGTAGCTGTGTAGGGAGATGTACTGACTAAGCTCCGCTGTGCTTTTCAGGAATGTAGGCCACGCAATGGGAGTAAGAATTGGAGCTCTTCACACCTAAATTATGGTGCTCTAGAAAGCTACAATTTCTGTTAGGATACAGTCACTAGTGTTCTTTTGTCCCCATGCGTCTTCTTCTTTCTTCCAGTTTCTCATCCTCCATCTCTGCCTCTCAGTCCCAGTCAGTTTCTGTCTTACCATCTTCCTCTCTCTGTACCCCTTTATCTCTCTCACTAATCTGTTACTTTTTTCTGTTTTTAGGAAGGAATGGGGCCTGGAACCCTTTCTTCCCCCCTCCCTCCTGCAAGGCATCAAAGAGAAGAACCTCCGGAAGTCTCTCTCTCAGCAGTTAAAGGCTCACCAAACACAACCTTCCAGTGGCACCAAGGTACCCAGAGGAGGTCATGGGGTACTTCAGGCACTACAAGTCTAAGGGGCTTTCTGGGTGGTTCTTCTCGGGATCCTTACCATTCTTTTGACTCAAGTTTGGCAAGGTATGGGAACAATTAGCAAATAGTGTGTTTCACAAGCCTGAGCCTCTCCCAGAGAAACTCAGTGACATGTCACTAAGAGAGCTCTGGATGCTCAAAGATACAGAATCAAATGCCAGGGCTCATTCTTGGTCCTTTTGTCAATCAGTGGTAATTATGTGAAAGCACTGGACCCTGGGGCACATGTTTTCCATGGAAATGGTTGCTCTTTCTCCCAGTAAGTCCTCACGTATGGAATTCTGAGAGATAAAAGCCCAGCCTGAGGGTGGGTTTCTGTGTGACAAAAATGTAATGTAGATAATGAGTCACTGGGCAAGTGTGTGAGGGCTCAGGTCACTGCTGTCGTGGCCTCCACCTTCCAGGGCACACACCTTGCATCTAAGGGACCTCTCTTCCTGCCTCCCCCAGCTCTGCACCCCTTCTTGGGTTTTTAAGGCTCCATGTGCTTGTGCCTTTTTCCCAAGAGGTGGGAGGGTGGTGAAAGGTACTAGAATCAGCACGCAGATGTACACATGGGACCCAATGGCTCCATATATTTTATCTATTCTAGATTTCTTGCATTTGCAACTAGCTTCTCATTTAAAATGTGAATCTCCTCAGAAAGCCATTTCCTCCTTGCTGTGCATATTTAATCAGATTGTTTTCTCTTTGCTGAGAGCAACAGTGCTTACTGTCATTTCTTCAGCTAACATGCTTTTGGAGGTACCCCAGCATTGTGCCTGAGGATACAAAGATGAAGGCTCAGTCTCAGCCCTCAAGCCAGACACAGTTTAGTGGGGAAACAGAGGTATGAGTCGCAACACAGTGATACAGGCAAGGGCACTCTGGAATCAGAGGAGGGACACTGATCCCAGGATGAGCAGGAGAAGAAGGCCAAGAGTTGGTGTCTTTGGTACCAGAGCTGGGTCTTAAAGGACAGACAGATAGGAGTCTATCTAGATGAGTTGGTGAAGGTGGGTAATGGATGAAAAACTTTTTCAGACAGGGAGATCCATCTGTAATGAAAACCCAGAGATAAGAGAGACCATGACACAAGGGAAGAAATGCAAATAGTTTAGCCTAAGAAAGTACACAGAGTGCAAGGGATGTGTAAGGGAATGGGAGTAGGGACAGAAAAATGGGTCAGTGAGGGGACAAGTTGGCTTGGCAGGAGTCAGTTCATGAAAAGCCCTGTCTCCTGGAAACAGGTGATACTTCATCCAGTAGGTGGCAAAGAACCATCAAAGAATTTAAACAGGAAGCCAATGTGATTAATACTGTGCATTAGGAAGATTCCTTTAACAGTATGTGGAGACCGTTGAGGGAAAGGAATATCAATATTGATGATAACTTAGTTGTCACCCTGAAGCAAGTGGGAATGTTCAGGGTAACAATTGGGAAGAGAAGAGAGGTGGGTGGTTTGGAGAGAGAGAGTTGGGGTATAGAACCAATATGATTTGGTGCCCAGTGGCCCTCAGATGACAGGAGGAAGGAGGAGTCTAATGTCTCTCATAGGTGTCTTACTCAGTTGTCCCAGTGATGCTGATAGAAACCTGGAAGGCTCAATGAAGACCAACCTTGGACTCAGAGTAAAACACCTCCTGCCCCAGCTGCAGATAGCCAGGGTTTGGATAGCAGTAAGGTCACAGTTAGGGGACAGTCAGTGTTGCAATTAACTCATAAACAAAATGAGTCCTCTGGCTCCTTAGGAATGCAGGTCAGGAGGTGGGAGGAGAGTTTAGAAAGAGAAGTGTGGTGCTAGAGGTGAGAGCTTTCCAAACTGGAACCTTCCTGGGTTTGGCTCGCACAGGTCTGTTCTAAGATACTGAGAGTACTCTTTGAGAACACGGGTTTGTTTTTCCTGTGTTCCTTGGCTTCTCATATTTTGGGGTGGGTTGTTTTCACAGGGTTCTGCAATCCAGGCAAAGCTCCAGTACCTTCGAATTCTGAATGAACTGCCGACCTTCACAGGCGTATTGTTCAACACTGTGGGCCTGGTCAGTATGGGGAAGGTGGGGGAGAGGAAACCAAACCTTCATTAGCGTTGGAAGGAGGCAAATACAGTAGACCCTCTGTATTCTATCTAGGGTTCCGCATCCATGGATTCAGCCACCTGTGGATCAAAAATTTCAAAGAAATAATTATGTCAGCTTAAACTGTACAGACATTTTTCTTGTCATTATTCCCTAAGCAATATAATATAACAACTATTTACACAGCATTTCCATTGTATTAGATATTATAAGTAATCTAGAGATAATTTCAAATGTATGTGAAATAGCTGGCATGGTGGTACACATGTGTAATCCTAGATACTTGGGAGGTTGAGGCAAGATGATCTCAAATTCCAGGACAGCCTGGGCAACTTAGTGAGACCTTGCCTCTCAGGAATATATCTCTGTGGTAGGCTGCTGGCCTAGTAACCCCAAGGCCATGGGTTCAACCCCAGCACTACAAATAAAGTAAGAAATAAAGTATATGGGAAGGTGTACATAGGTGAAATGCATATGCTATACCCTTTTATGTAAGGGACCTGGATTTTGATATCTGCAAGTGGGTCCTAGAACAAATTCCTCATGGATACCAGGGGCCAACTAGATTCGTTTTCAGTACCTTTTTATAACCCATTTGTGTCCCCTTTCCTCTACTTCAGGGGATGGCAAACTTTCTCTGTAAAGAACCAGACAGTAAACATTTTAAGCTTTTGTAAATGGGCCAAACAGATCTCTGTGGCAGTTACTCAGCCCTGCCATCCTAATGGGAAAGCAACCGCAGACAATGCATTAACAAACAGGCCAGTAACTGTTTGCCAGTAACTGTGTGCCAGTAACTATTCAGGGAGAGAGAAATTTGAATTTCATATAATTTTCACATGCCATAAAATATGGTTCTTTTAATTTCTCTCCAACCATTTAAAAATGTAAAAAGCCATTCTTAGCTCTTGAGCCATACAAAAACAGGTGGTGGGTTGGATTTGGCCCCACGGCCACAGCTTGCCAACCCCTCCCTGTTCAATTTCCTCGCCCTTGCACACAGTCTTGCAGCCCCATATCCCAGGTTTCATGAGTCCTTGTGCTGCCCCCTGCCAAGCTTGCCTTCCACTTCAACAACAATTCTGATTCTCCCAAAGCAGACCAAAGCAGGCCCACCCCTAACACTGTGTCCCAGGGCTGATTGACCCTAGTGAGAGAAAATTCAAATCATCTCGCTGATTAGCTCCAGGTACTTGTCACACTCTGGGGAGCACATTGTCATGCTAGCAGGGCACACTAAAGAAAAGCTGCTTATCAAAGTACTTATAGGCAAACACAAGAAGTTCCTGGGAATGATGCTAATGGCAGGAAATGGGCCCCCAGAGGCTCAGGCTTGATGCCTCCGAGGAGTTTGTCAGGATCATTTAAGAAAATCCAGTTCTGCAGACCTAGAAGTAGCCATTAACAGACTGGTATTCGGAAAACACTGAAAGCCCACTGTCCTCTACCTACCCCAGCAAAAA
>PVJX010028825.1:0-23500 GCA_004027295.1 Dolichotis patagonum | reverse complement strand
CATCCAAAGGATGCTGTTTTCATGAGGCTTAGACCAACTGAGGGCCACAGTGCTTAAGGAGAATTAAAGGACTCATTTGTGAGCCTGTGGAACATCTCCCTGGAGCTTCTCAGAAATAAGTGGAAGGCCTGAAGGAGTTGAGGATGCTATAACACCAAGGGAAGTTGAGCATTAGAAAACCATGAGTTGTTACTATACTAAAAGCTTCCTTAATGACCTCCATTTAACCAATTCACAGTCCAAACTGATGAACACTGTATAACATACTAACACATTGACTGTATGCTAAATGTCAACAACTAAGAAACCAATACTTCTGAATATATCTGCCCTTAGCATCTGAGTATGTTTACCAAGTGTTCACTGCATTTGTGTGAAAACCTCCTTATGTCAGTTGTCCTCAGTATTTTAAATTCAGATATTAGTTTCTACTAATATTAATTTCCACTAATTGAAAAAGAAAGATAATTTTTTCTAGGAAGATTAAGTTGAAATCCATCGATTAATAAAATTGGGTCATCAAAAAGATAAGATTTGACGGTAAGTGGAGTAAGAATTATAAAAAAATTGGAGAAAATTAACTACTTTGAAGATAATATACAATATTTCAGCCAGGATTAATCTCCTATTAGATTGTTTTGAAATTCTGTATCAGTTTTTATTTTTTTCATTTTAAAATAAAATATCTTATTTCAAAAAAAATTGGAGAAACTTCATAAAAACCTAGAAGTATATTTAATGTTTTTCAAAGTGGCTTCTGACTGTAGCTTCATTTTTAAGCCAAACTAAATGATCAACCAAAGAAAATGTACTATGGATATTGTTTATATAAAGACAGAAAAGTGGTTTCCTAATTAGTGAGCCCAATAAGAAGAGACTTGCGCATTGAAAAATATTGTACAATGAATGTACATTAAGTTAAAACACAATCTTTACCACAAATATGTATTATTTTGAAATGATTCACTATGTTAACATCTTAGTTATCTTTCTTCTTGTTGCCAAGACAAAATACCAATGTACCAAAGACACTCAGATTTAAAGAAGGAAAAGTTTATTGTAGCTCACAGTTTGTAGAGGTATTAGTTCATGGTTGGTTCCAAGGCAGAGTGCCTTGGTAGATGGACATCACAGAGGAGAAATAGTGCACAGCAAGCAGAGGCAGGTGTAGCAAAGCACCAGCAAGTGATATCCCTCTTTCTGTCCCTTATATTCTATCTAGGTTGTGCACGCTTAGGGTGGGTAACACTCACACCCAGGGTGGGCTTTTGCATTATCCACACCCAGAACTATGCCAAATCTTAATCAGTGGACTAATTTAGTAATCACACACCCTTAACCCCAGCATCATACACTTAATCCTAGCATCATACACTCAACCCAGCCACCTCTGAAAAATCCTACCTGTGACTACATGAGGATTTTGAGAGACATCTAGACACAAGCCATAACAATGAATTATGGGGTTAACTAACCAATTATGGCTCCTGATCATACCTGAAAAGAAGGCTTGTTCTAAATTATTGTGACTCTGTTTTCAACCTAATTTACAATAGTTACATCTTTCAGTTCTTACATAATGTACAACCTTAAAGTAACATTTATCTTACTGAAAGAACTGTCACTGAATACCTGATATCTTAGATTAAAAAGTTAACTTTAGAGCTGAATTCAATGTTCTGTGGCCAGGTTTGTTTAGCAAACTCTTCATCAGCTACATCCTTCTGGGTGTTTCTTCAAACAGGCAGATTTGACATCTGCATAAACAGTAAAAATTCAGGGATACCATGAAGACACTCTGCCCCCCAAATATCTATCCTATCAACTTGAAGATGTCTATAGTGCTACAGTTGATAATACTTGCTTTGCTGTTTTCTGAAAGCAGTTTTTCTCACCAACAGAACTGAGAGCCAGAGGACCCTCTAACCCGTATAGGGGAAAAGAAGGAAAAATATGAAGAAAAAAGCCTCAATTATATAGTCAAAGAACATCTATTATACATTCCAAGCTGCCTGATCTTTCATGATGCTTGATAAAATCAAGTATTTTTCCAAATATTGAACTGTCATGGACCAACTATTAGTACTTTACAGAATCACTATACTGAAGAACATCCTTAGTGAAATGCCTGATTTTGAGCCAAATTTTCTTACACCTAAGTAGAGTGATATATAAAATATCTTAGTTACCTATACTGAAGACAACATAAATAAAATTGTCCGTGAACCTTTCCATAAATGTTCATTTTCATATTCCTGCCAGAGGTTTTTTAAATCATAAATAAACACCACATTAATAGAAAAAGGCTGCTGTCTCCAGAATTCTTCTATTGAGTAACAAACATTTTGTGTATGCTTATTGCACTAAAAGGTGACTCTCCTGTGTTCTTATGGAATTTGAAAGACTGAAGGGACTTCTCTGTTATGTTTTAATTTTTATCTATTATATTTTTATTTTTAGCATTTTGTGTTATGACAAAAAGAACATTCCTTCAGAGAAATCATTGTTAAGTTAATGTTTTACACTTCTATTGCCACAGTCCATGCATTAAGAGCTGACTAGCTATGTAAAACTAGTCAGCAAGGGACAGATTAGAAACATAATTTCTAGTAAATGAAGCATGAAAAATCATGGTACTGCCCCTGCCACACAATCTTGTTCAGCAGGGTTTTCTCATCTCTTCTAAATGTTGTGAGAATCTTCAATCCAAAGCCCTAAGGAAAGCAATCCAGGTCCAAATCAATAAATACAACATTTACTCCTACTCCTCCCTCTTAATTATGTTTCTGAAACAAGGAGTTCAATAATTTCATCCATACCCAGACTGAATCTTTGAGCCTGCATTGTTGATGCTTCCATAGTTAAACTGTGGCCTGTGGCTGGTAAGAACAGAAAATTCTTGGAGCCACCCGATGTGACGCTTCAAACAAAAAGTTTGTTTCTGCCATGTCACAAATGAGTACATGCTATCATTACGTACCTTGGGACCTCAGTGGGGGACAGAACATCTTCATTGGATCCCTGAAATTTTACCATGTATTTTGATGTCAATGGGTAAATCTAGTTCTATTTGTAACAAAACACCCAAAAGGATGTAGTTGCAGGAAACTTTGTAGAACGTATCTGGGCACTAAGTATTGTACTAAGTCTTCAAAGTTAATGCCAAGGCAAACAGAAACACTGAAATGCCACCCAGTATTTGGAGGCAGATATATCTACATTGACAGGCACTGATTGGAATCATTTCCAATCAGGCTTTAATTTCTGCTGTGGGCTTATATGGGATAGGCAAGCAGGAAGTACAGAGGCAGAATAGATTGTCAGTTGGGGATTGGTTCTTACAATAGGTATCACAGTGATCAGCTGTTTCTAAGAGACAGAAGCAACCAAAACTGAAACAGGAACTATAATATGGGCAACTGAAGTATACTGGCGGGGACCCAGTAAATGTAACATTTTCTGTTACATTTACACTTGAATTTCCAAAATATTAGGTATCCAATTATAGTGCTTTGAATTAAATAATTGCTAAGATGCCATAAACTAACTTTGTCCATTTTATTATTGCTTTCCAAATTGTGCAGATTGAAAGCAAATCTTTTACTGTCTTTATACTTTCAGACCGAAAATCCAGACTTGTGGCATGTGGGGGCAAACAACCTGTGCAGCTGCAAAGGACCAGAGGCCTCAAAGAGTCTTGTGCTTGATTCAAAGATCTACTGTCACAAGCTTGAAGTTTCTAGTAAGTTTTAGATCAAGGGCCCATTTTCATTTTGCACTGAGCTCTAAAGGTGACCTACTCAGTGCTACCTAAGAGTCTAAATTGTTTAAGTCTATTCTCATGTGTGGAGTCATTTCTCTTTGCTATCTGTGGTTCTGGGATTAAGACACAAATTAATGTGGTATGTCAACAGCCAAAGCCAAGCTGAGAATCACAGAGAACAACTGTGGAAAGTCTGTTGCTTCAAGTGTTTAGTCAGCAAAAGTTACCCATTGAAATGAAAGACTGAAACTTTCTTAAGGTCTTTTCAAGTCCCATTACCTTTTCCTTGCATACAAACTAAGCAGTTTCCAGAGATCCTAAGCTTTGGGTATCATTTGTACATAAAAATGTATTGCATTGGTTTGTAAATTTTCAGTTTATCTCAGAGCAAAAGAGGCGTAACTACTAACCACGTTCAAATCTGACTCCCATGTTCAACTTTTGGATGAAATCAGTCTGATTTGGCTGTTCTGCACGGCATTCTTTTAAGTGGTCTACAATACTCATCATACAGTCTAAAGCCACTGATAACCTCAGTGGCTCTATTACATCAGAAAATATATAATGACAATATGAGCTATATACTCAGCTTCAAGAAAGATACGTAGTTCACTAGAGATGTAGAACGCTGTTTCCCAAAGCAATTTCAATTCTTGATGTTATAAAAAAAAACTATTAGTCATAACAAAATGAATGAAGCTCAGAAGAATATTCTGCCCAAGGTTAAATCTACCTGTCATACTCAGAGGCAAGCTATAAATAAGAAAGAAAATGAAAGCTCATCTCCTCTTTAAGACAGAGAGCATTTCTTCTTTGAACTCCTTATGGACAAACTATGTATTTATGTCACTTACACAGTGGAGAAACAAGCAAGCAAACCAACAAACATATAACAGGCAAAATACATTTTCTTTCTCTTTTGATGATCTTCATGCCAGCATCAAAGAGGTTAAGCCAGTATGATTAGTAATCACATACCCTCTGCAAAAGGAAAGAAAAGTTAGTTCTATTAGTTTGATGCTTTGCCAAAGAAAAGTATTTGTATACTGAATCTGCATCTAAGACTGATTCATCCCTCAATATCATGACAATGACAATAAAACTAGTTTTAATCCTAACCCTAACCCTAAATACTTTCCCATTCCCTGTACTTGGTTACATTGCCCTAGAGACTTGGGCAGCAATATGAACAGAGGTTCATATACCATGTGCATAAATATTCAAAGTTATAAATCAAACAAACCATTTGGTGTAATATGTTCTACCCTCAACAACTGTATATTTGTAATGAGATGGAAAGAATTCGGAATTCTCAAACTTTTTGAAGCTCTAATCAGATCACTTGGCAGTACAGGAAAATATGGTCCTGGCTCCAATTTGGTTTTTATTTGTTCTTTCCCCACCTCTAGCTCTAACTCATCTTGGAAGAAGAGAGCCTTCATATTCATGCAATAGGACAGCCTAGCTCTACATCCAAGTGCTGTCTACACTGTTCTGAAACAACTATCCCATGTATCTACTAAGTTACAGATTCAATGATATCCCTGTGAAAATCTCAATAGTATTCTTTACATTAAAACAAAAAAATTCCTCCAATTTATAGGAAGCCACAAAATCATGAATAACAGTATAATCTTCAACAAGGAACAAAGTCAGAGACATCACACTTCTGATTTCAAAATACATTACAAATCTACAGTAATCAAAACAGCATGGTACTGGCATAAATGCATACATATGTATATACTCAAATATATATGGAACAAAATATGCAGGTCAGAAATAAATCTACACATCCATGGTCAACTTGATGTTCAACAAGGATGCCATAAATATATGACTGCAAAAAAAGAGTGTCTTTGTTGGGGATGTAGCTTAGCAGCATAAGCGCCTGCCTTGCAAGTGTGTGGTCGTGAGTTCAATGCCCAGTATTGATTAAAAAAAAAGTGTCTTTGATAAATGGTATTGGAAAAATATAAAGAATTGTAATCTTATATCATATAAAAATCAACTCAAAATGTATTAAAAATTTAATTATAAAACTACTGGAAGGAATATTAAAACTGCTAGAAGCAAATATAGCAAAAATGTTCTTTACTTTCGTTTGTGCAATGCTATTTTTTATATCACACCAAAAGACAATAAAAATAAAAAAGATAAGAGGGACTACACAAACTGAAAATCTTTGCACAGAAGAGGATGTAATCAACAGAATAAAAATACAAAAAATGGAGTAAGAGAAAATATTTGTGAACTATATATTTAAAGAGTTAATATCCAAAATATATAACAAACTCAGCTCAATACCTAAAGAAAAACATAAAACAAATAACATGATTGAAAAATTGTCAAGGATCTGAGTGAACATTTCTCAAGAAGATATAAATATGGCCACCATGTGAAAAATGCTCAACTTCACTAATCAAAGAAATACAAATCAAAGTCAAACACCAGAAGAGGCAGAAATGGGGAACGTTGGTCAAAGAGTACAAATGTCAGTTATATAGGATGAATAAATTGTGAAGGTCTAGTGTACAACAATATGAGTAGTTTTCTAGTTGTTTGATATTTGTTAAAATATATCACTAATAGGTAGTTTTCTCCATCCCCACCCTGCCCTGTATATTTCTTCTGTTTGTTAAATAGAAAGGCTTGCATTTTTCTAGTTATTTCTACAATTACAATTTTATATGGGACATCCCAGTATATTTTTCAGATATTTCTACTATTAGCACTGATTAATGTACTTTGTCTTTTGTCTTCTACTTTTCTTCTACTTCTCAATGTTCTTATTTATTGACGTCTAAGAAAACCAGCACATTTATACTGTTATTTTAGTTTCCCCTTTCCTCTTGGAACTCTTGTTAATCTTTTATACTTTGTTGGGTGTATAAAATTTACATTTCATTTTGTTACTCAATATTGTATGAGTCTTAAATAAATGTAGTCTTTGTTCCTTATTAGTTCTTCATAGTAGTTCCTTAGGATATATATTTTTTGTTTAGACTATGTATTTTTATCTGAAAAATGATAAAGTAGGATTCAGGAACACTATACATGCTCAAAACATGGTTTTATATTTTTATACTTGAACAACAATTAGATGATATCTTTGCAGCCCATACATTCTTTTTTTTTTTTTTGAGGGCTATCCAGCATTGAATATTGCTACAGAGATGAAGCTAATTTTACTTTTTCCTAATATAAATTACTTTATCTTTTTGATGATTATTTTTATCTTTGTAGTTCAGCAATTTTATTTTCACATTTTACTACACACTTATTGAGGTGTTTTTAACAAATAAAAATTGTATCCATGTGTAATTAAAATGTATAACTTGATGATTTAATGAAGTATGCATTGCAGAATAATCATTAACATCAAGCTGATTAACATATCCATCATTTCATATAGTTATCATTTTTTCTGTGTTGAGAACACTCAAGGTTTACCCTCTTAGTAAATTTCAAGAATATAGTTACTTATACTCACATTATTGTAAGTTAGAACTTCTGAATTTATTCATCCTGCATAACTAACATTTTGAACCTGTTGACCAACAGTTTTGCATTTCCCTCTCCTCTGGTCTTTGACAAGCAATGTTCTGTTCTCAGTTTCTATGCATTTGACTATTTTAAAAATTTATTTAAGAACTGGGGTTTGAACCTAGGGCCTTTGCACTGAGCAACATCCTCAGAACTTTTTCTATTTTTTTTTTGAGAGAGAGAGAGAGAGAGAGAGAGAGGGAGGATTTTACTAAGTCACTAACTTGTCTAAGGGCACAAACTCATAATCTTCCACTTCACCAGCTCCCAGGGTACTGGAATTATAGGAATGGGCCACTGTACATGGCAAGTTTGAATTCGTTATATTTTTACATGGAAGTGAGATCATGCAGTATTTGTCTTCCTGCATCTGGCTTACTGCATTTAGCATTGTGTTTTCCTGGGTCATCGATGTTTCCACAAATGAGAGAATTTTCTTACTTTTAGAGGTTGAAAACTATTCCAGTATATTCTATGTGTGTAATATAATATATGTCACACAGCAAATCCACACTTCTGCCAACAGACATTTAGGTCTTTCCATGTCCTCACTGCCATGAATACTGGTGAAATGAATGCGGGACTGGAGATATCACTCAAGGTTCTGATTGCATTTCCTACAGAAGATCATAAGGTCATTCTATTTTTTTTTTTTGAGGTCTCTCCATACCAATTACAGGGTTATGTTTTCTCCACATCCTTGCTAATTCTTATTCTCCTTTTGCTTGTCTGTTTCAAAATAACTAAGAGAAGTAACTATTACAAACAATAAGAGAATATAACAAAATTGTTGGTTGTAAAATTATTATATTGCAATGAATATATATACATATATATGTATATCTGTATATATGTATATGTACATATATATATGTATATATATATATATATATATATGTTTATATATATATAAAACCCTTCCTAAACCAAGCAGCATGTCAGAGGAAAGGAGGCATGGACCATTTGGTCTCACACATGCAGCTCAGTGTGGCAAACATTATTCAAACAGTGTGAGGTGGGTTCTGGAGAAAGAGCTGGTTTTTGTTGCTGTTGTTGTTGGTTTTTTTTTTTTCTTTTTTGACAATATCTCACTATGTAGACCAGGCTTTCCTTGAGCTCACATTGCTTCTCCTGCTTCAGTATTACAAGTGCTGGGATTGCAGGTGTATGCCACCACATCAGGCTGTAAAAAGAGCTGTTTTGATGGAAAAAAGAGGCATGGATGCAGTTAGGAAATGAACACCCCAATTATGCAAAAGAGAGACATTTCAGTTCTTAGCATCAGGAGCTGTTGCTCAACTGCTCTCATGAAAAAGGACAAAACTAAACCCTCTAGTAGTTACTGAACAAAGGTTTTGAAAGAGAAGCTAGCACAGATAGGAAAAGGACTAAGTATTTTTTTCTCCAATAATATTAAAAATGATATAACAATACCTCAAATCCGAATAAATCATAACATGTTTCACTACATGTTCCATCTTCCTGTCTTCTTTTTCCTGCTGTTTATTTTCTTTTGGTGGATAAAATTATCTAGATGAACTAAGAAGGGGACATTAAATCAACCTGTATATGTGTGTATTGGGTTCTGTACATACTGTTACATAAAGAATGCTGACTGTGAAGTATGTAAAACAGTAGAAGTCATAGACTCAAAATATCAAATTGGTCAGGTACAGTGGCCCATACTTGTACTCCCAGCACTGGGAGGTAGTCAAGTCCAGGTTCGGCAATCTAGACGACTTAGTGAGATCCTTTCTTAAACTAAAAAACAATAAAAGGCTTGGGACATGGCTCAGGGTAAAAGCCCTGAGTTCAATCTCTAGTACAGGAGTAGGAAAATAGAATGGTGGTTGTCAGGTGGCATGACCTGGGAGTAGGAAAACCAAGGAGTTGCTGTTCATAGGTATCACCTTTCAGTTATGCGAGCTGAAACTTTTTAGATTGTGTCTATCAACGTCTGATGTATTAAAGTATGCATAGAGTTTACAATACTATAAAGTGCACTTCAGATTTTGCTACAAATGGAGACCTTAGGCTAGGGGTGTAGTTCAGTGGTGGAGTTCTTGCCTAGTCAGTTTGAGGCCTGCAGTTCAATCCCCAGCACATCAAACAAACATCTGGATCTCATACTAAGTGTTCATAGCACAATAAAAGTAAAATAATCTAGAGGTGGTATCACATGTCTGTAATCTCAGCTACTCTGGAAACTGAGGCAGGAGGACTGCAAATTCGAGGGGAGCCTGGGCAACTTAGTGAGACTCTGTATCAAAATGGAAAAATAAAATCTTCTGGGCATTTAGCTGCACACACCCCAGGATCAATCTCCTTAATGTGCCCCTGAAGGTAAAATAATAAAAATAAAATTATTAGATATAAAGGAAAAAGAGGAGAGGACTTGGCAGTAGAACCCTGCTCCTATTCTCTTATCTTTCTAGCTTTGAATATTGGTGAATGATCCTGTAATGTGTAAAAGAATCATTCTGAAGAAAGATCATTTTTATTGTCCTTTCTTGAGTTACTTACATTATTAAGTAAAGAGTCAGAGCATAGAAGGTCGCAGAACAGAATTATGGTGGATTCTGGCATTCTTGTTTAGACTTCCCCTTCCACTTGGACTCTGACACTCTACTTTGTTCAGTGACAAGTGATCCACATTGAAAGTGAAAAATATTAAATTTAAACTCCTCTTCCTGTCTTTTCTCCCTCTTTTCTTTTCTCCTCTCCTTCCTCACCTTTTTTCTCCCTCTTCAATTTTTCTCTCCTTTTTTCTACTGTTCCTTCTCCCTTTCATTAAACACAATTATCAAGGGCCTTCATCTGCCAGGTAATGTTTTAGGTTTTGGTCAGGCCAAGATGAATAACCTCTGAAAGTCACAGCTCTCTGAGGAATTTATAGCTTCAGAAATAAAAATCTAAATCAATCATTTCTTAATGCTTAATTTTTATTGCTTGCTTTGCTGTACCTAAAATATTACATTCTAATAAGTACTAAAACTTGTTTTCAAATACGAATGTATAAATAATTATGCTGTTTATTATCAGGAAGATATATAATTCTTACTAAAATTTCTGAAATCAAACAATTCAGAGCAGAAAAGGAGCATTAAATATATCTGAGCTTATTCTTTGTTTCATTGTAGACACTCTATGAGACACTAGGGGTCTTTCCTGTATATCTTTTTCTATAAGTTAATGTACATTAATCATTTTTACTACTTTATGACTGAAAATCTAGGGTCTCAACTAGGGGTTAAAAGTTTATATTTTTAAAGAAAGAAATTTAAATAAATTTATTTCTGATCCATAGAAAAGTATTAACCTCATTATTTTAAAAATCACATTAGACTTCTGGCAGAGTGGTATGCAGCAGTGGGTCAGCTTCTCTGAGATTCAAAATCCAGACACAGGAAAATAACCACCTGGGGAAGAAAAGAAGGAGGGAGTTAGAGTCCTGGCACCCAGGAAGGACCACAAGGGAGAATTGGAACCCACAAGGAAAATGAAGAAACAGACCTCAGTGCAGAAAAAGGTGGCAAACTGCATTTTCTTCTTCTCTCCTGGCTCACAGTGTGAGAGAACAGACTTGAGTCTACAGAGACACACTGAAGGCAGATGACTCCATAGGCCTCCATGAAGAAACAGCGAAAAGGAGCAGGGGTGCTGTGAATTCCAGTAGCTGGTGAGGGACTCCAGTTCAAGCATCTTCTGGAGAGGGAGCTTGGCCAGACTCCATTTTGGGGAGGGGCCAACTAAACCCAGGATTTAGAGCAGCTGTGGGTTGGCTCCTTCTCAAGGATTCCAGCAACTAGGTGAGGCATAACTGTGAGAGACATTTAGGGTCAGGGAGCCACAGGTAAGCCAGGGAGATACAGAGTGTTATAGGCTGAAAAACTGAAGCCCCAACCCCATAACCAGAGGCTAGGACCAGACTGAACTTCTATAGTGTTGAAAGCACCAGAATCAGCACCCCACCCTGGTCCTACTGCGGATTTGCTGGGATTATCCAGCAGCCTGCCCTCATCCTACTGCAGACTTGCTGGAATCATTCAGAATGGATCTGGCTCTGTCTATCACTTTCATCTATCAGCAGAGACACACATTTAATTTGACATTACCACAAAACTACAGAGGCCAGAAGATAACCACAGGCCTGAAGTCATGGAGAAATATCACTCTTTTTGCATTTCCTTCCTTTTGTTTATTTGATTTTGTTTTTTCATTGAGTAGGAAGACTAGTTTTAGTTTTGGTTTTATTTAGTTTTTGTCTTTTCTTTCAATCCCTCCTATCTTCTTGACCAGTTTCCTAAATCTTGGATAATCTTCCTTTATCCTTCACCCTTGTTCCTAATGTCTTTCTCTTATTTCTCTGTTTCCCACCCCTCTCATTTCTATTAATTTTCTCCCTTGAGGGTAAACTTGCTCTATTGTGGGAGTATTTACTGTATAATTTCCTGATTTGTTTTAGGTTTTGTTATATAACTATAAACCTTGTAACCGTGGCTTAAGGTGGCAAATTAACATTTACCAGAGTTTGTTATTTTCTAGACTGTACTCGATGTTATTATATTACCGACTGTACTATTTTAGCCAAGGTGATATGATTGTCCTGAGCAGCATTTCATCCTTGTATGCCAAGACTGAGATTGCCTGAAGGTCATAAACAGTACCAGAGGCCAGTGCCAAAGAACCAGGGGCTAGGATATATAAGCAACAATTATTCATCCACAATAAACTGGAGAGGTACGATCTTGTAACAGACACAAAACTCAAAATTTTGACAGCTACACCTGGAAGATATCTCGGAGAAGTAGTCATTTCCTAAGGAGGTCTGAAATCTAGTAACAAAGCTACTTACCATAAGCAATTGACAAGCACAAATGCAAAAAGCCAAATTAAAACAAAATAGAAAATAAGACACAGAAGCAAGATGCAGCCCCAGGCTTCCAGTTTGCCAAAGGCAAACCTAGGGAGCAATGAGGTGAAACAACTAAAAAGCCATCCACCTGGCCTCTCTGAAGTGATAAGAGTGAAAGTAACAATGCAGATGAATGAGGGTCTAGAGCAAATCAGAAATAATTTCTCAGATTACTTCAGAAATGATGACCATAATGAAAGGAATGACTAGTGAATCTAGAGAGGACACAGATAAAAAAATAAAAGCACTTAGGAAAATGATGGAAAGCAAGAGTGCCCAAATAGGAAAGAAATGGTATCCATTAAACATATTCAATCAGATATCAAGAAGATTAAAAATTCTACTGAAAGTATATGCAGCAAATCAATCGATGTGGGTATATAATATCAGATCCAGAAGACAGGTATGCAGTTAGTGATCATCAAATGAAAGACTTCTTGAAAAAATAGCAAGAGACCATGAAAAATCAATCCAACAGCTGCTAGATTATGCAAAGAATAAGACTGATTGGAATCAATGAAAAACATCACTAAGGGAGACTAAGGCAGGATTCCAGGTTCAAACATTGCCTGAGACCCTGTCTCAAAATAAAATGTAAAAAAGACTTGGGATGTAGCTAAGTGACAGAGCTTCCTTCAACCTGTTCTCTTCTCAGGATGAGGGGGGGAAAAAGGTAACAACCAGGCCTACTTACATCCCCTGTAGCAAAAGGGACTGTCAGAAATGTGGGTTCAGACAAGTTTCTGCTAGAACAAAAACAAACCCTCTGTAGAAGAATGTACCCAGAATCTAGTTTCTACAATGATTAATTCCCAGTGTCTTACATATGATAAGCCATTACTAAACCTGTGAATGTTTGTGGCTCCCTTATTCCTTAAACTAGAAATATCCATCAAAAGAAAAATGGAAACTGGTCACTCTTAAAATGGACTACTCAGCCATGAGAAGGAATGAATAACTGATACACAGAATGTATGAATCTCAAAGACGGGATAAGTAAAAAGAGAAACACAACATTTGTATATGTGATGCTCAGAAAAAGGTGCACAGGCATGAGGGAAGAGGCTGCCCCATTGGAAAGGATCTATTTCCTTAAAAGGTGTGCTTGTCAAGAACTAGGAAAGCTTGGATTTTACCCAACATGCAAGACAGCAAAATAACAAGGTATTCTACCTCTGAGTTATGGGTTCTGGCTGTGATAATCTACCGTAGTATCCACTTCAATAAGAAACACTTGGCTGATTCGTTTAGCACAGGTCTGAGTGTGCCCGGCTGATTGGCTTACTTAAAATGGAAGACCTACCCTAGGTGTGGTTGGCACCAATCAAGAGGTTTGCAGTCTGGGTGGAATAAAACAGGAAAGGACATTTCACTACAGCTTCTTTGGAGACGCTCCACTCACTCTGTGCTATCACCTTTGGGCATCCATCCACAGGCTTCCAGCACAGACCTTTCAGTTTCAGACTCACATAGGACTCTTCAATGATCTTCAGGCCTTTGACTTTTAACTGAATTCTCCAGATGTCCAGCAAGCACGTGGCTGTCTCATTCTTCTATCCTTGACTCTGCAGGTGACCATGCTAAGCCTACCTCGATAAGGTTTCTGTGGTGAGCTCTAATTGGTAACTGGCAGAAGACACAAAACTCAAAGGATTTTATTATCCACAGCACAACACACAGCGTGAGCTTCATGCATGCCTTGTTTTAGGGGTGATAAGGGGATGTTAAGTTAATGCTGTGTATGTAGCAAGTTTGTGTCAGAACTGAGGAACACCAAGCTTAAGGAACATAGGTGTGTCTGTGCGATACTGAAGACTGATCCCAGGCCCTTTGCACTCAACTACATCCTTATCCCTTTTCTTTTGAATTTGAGCCAGGGCTTCACTAAGTTCCACGACTGTACTGGATCTCTCAATCTTGCCTATCTCCAGAGTGCTCAAATTACAGGAATGTGCTATTAAACCTGGCATAGGGACTTCAATCTGTTGTAAAAGGCAGTAAATCTGTGTGCCCTTTGCCCTGGAAGGAGAAATTATCTTTACTATACTAAACAGTAAACCAACCTTTTGCTGTAGAGCAAGACATTGTCTCTCTAGACTCTGCACTATTAAACATCTTTGAAGAGACCTATGAAATAGTCTCCAACAGTCAGTTATATGACATGAATTTGTCAAAGTTTCTGAATTTTCTTGGGCATGGTAGTACATGCCTGCAGTCCCAGCTAGTTGGGAGTGTGAGCAGGAGGTCTGCAACTTTGGGTCCAGCCCGGGCAACTCAGCAAGACCGTTTCTCAAAATAAAATTTAAAAAGGGCTAATGATCGTTTGGTGGTATGGTGCTTGCTTGAATAACATGCACGAAGTGTTGAGGTTAATCCCTAGTATTGAAAATACAATTTTTTTTCCAAATTCATTTTGTTTCAAGGAGAAAAAGAAAAAAGAAGAAAAAAACTAAAATTTTAAAACATGTCAATCGGGGCAACAATGCTACATACATTACACACTGTCACCCCCAAATTGTTCACCCAGAACACAAGACGTCCAATTGTCTGAACAATACTGGCACAAATCTCTCTTTAGTGAACTCAGAGACATCAGTAGTGTAACTATCTGAACTATTTTTTATATACATATGTTGTTCCTTCCAGCTTTCCACACTGAGACAATATGATGTTTATATGTGTGTAATATTTTGAGAATACAATTACTGAATCTTATATAAAAAGAACTAGGTGTGGAAAAATTAAGGATGATAGTAAAAGTGGTTTCTTTCATTTTGGTGAATCCTTTAAAATGGACAAGTATGGGAGAAGCCAGCTCGCCTTATTCAAGTGGAAGCTGACCCCCTCTCCCCAACACACTATTTCTTTAGAGTATGCTATATTAGGCTACATAAGGATTAGGAAGTTGTTTAACTTCTTATTGTGCATCTGGCACATTGTACATAGTTGCTCAATATTTTGTTAAATAAACATGTAAAACAAGGTTAAAAATGAAAAGCAATGTTCTGACCCTAAAGGCTCTGAGTCATCCATCCTGCCATTGTCTCTTGCTTTTATTTCTGCTCAGTTATCCTTTTCTTACCTTTTCTTGCCATTTCACTCTCATGAGGTCACAAAATGGAATAAAATCATCTCTCCAGCACTTGATTTAAAGGATAAAAATTTTAACACTTTGTTCTAAAAAAATACTGAATTAAAGTGAATTCAAGTGAGGTAAGTCATGCTTCCTGAACATAAACCCCAGCTATGATTTACACATATGCTCTGGCATTTCTGTGTACCTCCTGGTATAACTGCACAGACCTACTTAAATGGTTAAGTCAGAAAACAGATTCTAATGCTTAGACCAGCAGTGATATAGTAACATATGTCATACATCATTTAAAAATCGCTAATTGTATAAGGATTAGGAATCAGGCACTAATAGGACTGCACAAAACAACAAAACATAAAATAAAAATCAGAATTTTAAAGACCAGCCTAAGGAAAAGTGGTAACCATTGTTAATTTCCTATTATCTTGTTTTGAATTCCTGTATTGTTCTCAGAGTTTTGTTAGGTTTGGTTTTATTCTGTCTTATTCTGGTTGATTTTACTGTGTTTGATGGTATGGGCAGCTATTTTGAATAACAGAATGTATTATGGCAGCCATTGATGAGTTCCTATTATCTTATTTTGAAGTCCTGTAACACTTTCATTCTTTTGTTTCGAATCATTTTGTTCTGTTTTGTTTTGATTTTATTATGTCTGATGGTATGGGCAGCTATTTTGAAGAAAAAAAGAGACATTATGGTATCCACTGCTCATTTCCTATTTTGCCACTTCACTCTCATGAGCTCACAAAATGGAATAAAAATCATCTCTCCAGCACTTGCTTTACTTAAAGGATAAAAATTTTAATACTTCATTCTTAAAAAAAAAACTGAATTAAAGTGAATTTAAGTGAGGTCAACAAGTCATTTTAAAGTCCTGTATCACTTTCACTGTTCTGTTCTGATTAGCTTTATTCTGTTTTGTTTTTATTCTCTTTAAAATAAATAAATAAATAAATAAATACATATCAGCCTAGTAAGCAAGACTTGAGTTTGAAAAACACACATACGGCCTTTTTGAAACTCACTCTAGCTTAAATGAATTTTAAACCACTATATTTGATTTGATATCCTGGTAACCATTATTCCCATGTTATCTGGCTTTTGGAAGGTTTTGTTGCTGCACAAGATTCAGTTGGATTATATGTGTGTGGTGTTTTTTTTTTTCACCAGTGAATGTAAAACGTGTAATTTAAAAATGCTGACACAATATACAAAAGTAATTATAAATGTACACAGTGTATTACACAGCTGCTAGGATTACTTTTTCTTAGAAAAGTTACACTGCAGTTGAGACTTGTATGTTCACTCTTCAAACAGTCCACATTCTATCACAGTGACATATGGTGAGATTTCATTGCAATTGTTAAACACAACTGTTGAACAGAATCGATCAAGTCATAACCAGTTTTATTGCAAAAGGACTCTGCACATATTTATCAATTCTAGTACCTTAACAGCTACCCAGTCACTAACATACAGAAACAGCCATCAAGCAAAGCAAGAACTCTCAGCCGTCCTGCATGTTAGCACCGTGTCACTCCTGAGCAAGTGCTCTTTTCACTGAGGTCTGTGAGCAGTCACTTTTCCCATCATCCTGAGTTAAAGACGAAGTGACTGATGTACAGATGCAACATACTAAAAACAATTTCTTGCAAAAAGTCACCAAAATTCAACCAAAGCATTTCACAGAATTTACTACATTCAAAACACCTTAACAATTGCCTTTGGTTAAGCTCTTTCTGCCTGTATCCAGTGAGCCAGCTAGATGTCTCTGGATATGAAGGTGACTCTCTTGGCGTGGGTGGCATGCAGATTAGTATCTTCAGGTGAGCCACGAGGCTTCCCTTGCCTCCTGAAGTCCCAATGGCTGCACTATGAAACCTCAAGTCAGTTTTGAAATTCTGGACAGTCTCTTGCTAACCTCTGGAAAGGCAGCTTCCAGATGAGAAGCTTGGCTGAATCTCTGGAAGCCTCACAGTACCAGGCCTGAAGCAATGTTCCTCCACTATGCAGGTCGAGGAGGGTGCACTCTTCAGGGGCACGTCAATGGTCAGCTGGTTGCAGAAAGGGGTTGATGGGGAGTTCCCACCAGTGCACTTACTGCTGGGACATTTTCTTTTACCCAGCACTGAAACGTTAGGTCGCCTCTCTCTGTCAAGTGCCCTAGTTGTGAAGAACAAAGTAATACATTCCCCCAAGTACTACTGAACCACCCTGCTGCATGTAGTGTTTCCATAGCCATTGATACATAGTACTGTCCCATGTTTGGTGACTGTGACCCTGGGGAAAATGTTCCTTCATTTCTACTTTATCTGCTTATGTATAAAACATTACTTCTAGGCTAGGTGCAGCCCAGATTTATAGCACTTGCCTAGAATATGCGAGACCCTGGGTTTGATCCACAGCATCACTAAAATAAAAAAAGTGGTACTTACCTCAGAGGGTTTTGAGAGGTATGCAAAGTAACTAGCCAGTGCCTGACAAAGAAACAGACAGAGGCTCAATAAACTTAGCTACTAAGAAGCAGATATAAACATTGTGGTTGCCTCACCAATGTCCCTTCCCTGTTTTCTCCATTACACAGTAGCTGAGTAGCTGGGGGTGAGGGTTATGGCCTGCATCCAACCCAGGGTGTTTCATTAAGCTTATTAGTTGCTCTAGAGCTTTTTGTTTATTGTCAAGCTGCAGAATCTCTTCAAGGAAAGCTTATTAAGCACAACAGTGAGGAAGGAGAATTCCTTTGTGGGCTCATGAGAACCCATTGGATTCCAAAACAGTCTAATATTCTCTGACCATCGTGGATCAGATTATTTCAGTGCCATGACTGTGTGTTCCTTCTGACAAACTGTAACTTTGCTACTGTTGATGTCCAGTTGACTTAATGTAAAGTACTGTGTTGCCTATGTTGTCCTGTTCTGATCTGCTCTGTACTGCCCCCTTTTGTTTTATTCTCTTTTAAAAAACAAAAACAAAAACAAAAACAAAAACTGTAACTTTGAATCTTTCTTTCCTGCCTTCTCTCATGGCCATGCCTGTGGTGCCACAGTGGGGAGCACAGCAGGTGTCTGCCCACATTCCTTCCCATCTAGGCCTGGGGAGAATAAAGGCCTTTTCTCCTAAAAGCTTCAGGACATTGCTCTTCTGGCTCGTGGCAGAGTCACCTGTTCTACCAGCATTGTGCTGGGTTAGTTCATTAAGAAACAAAAACTTTAACTGTGGTGTCAGATAAATATTTGAAATGCATGAGCCATAGAGTACAGCTCAAAAATTATTACAAGATCATCATTGTTCTAGTCAAGAAAGACAAGGTTTCTAGCACATCCTAACCTGCCCTCCTTGTGACTGTACTTCCCCGTTTCATTCTTCCCAAAGGTGCTTCTGAATTCTTACTTAAGAGGAAGTCAGATAGCACATTTTCTTTTTGTGGTATGGTTTCTTTTGCTCAGAATGTTTGTAAGATTTCTTTAAACTGAAAGAAAACTTTGCTTACCTTCTTGCTACAGAGAGCAAGTCCCTATTCTGTTCACAGACAGTGGAGCTGTTCTCAGTATGAAAGTATCATGAATAACGCTAATACTACTCTATATGTCTGTCTTTTGCACAGAGATGTGCGTACACATCTCTGTTGGATACGTGCTTAGAAGTGGAACTGCTGAATTGAGGGTTATATGTATGTTCCACGTTAAGACACTGCCAAACATTTTCCAAAGTGACTGAGTCCATTTACCTCCCACCAGCAGTTCCTATTGCTCCACACCCTCACACTTAGTACTGTTAATATTTTTTCTTGTTTTATTACTAAAAAGATCTTACTGTAGTTTTTAAAATTTTTATTTATTTTTTGGTACTGGGGATTGAACTCACAACCTTGCGCTTGCCAAGCAGGCACTTACATCACTGAGCTAAACCCCTGGACCCTTTACCATAGTTTTAATTTGCATTTCCTCAACTAATATGGCTTGATAGTTTTAAAGATTTTTAAACTAGTCTGTCAAAGTAAAATAATGTTTCTCTTGTTTTCTGCCAAAAAGAGAAACCACTCTCTCTTGTTGGCCTCCTTAGGTGACACACTGCTTCAAACATCTGTTCTATTTATAAATTTCTCAATGAGTTCAGATTTCAGGGGAATGGGCAGACTCCAGGGACTGCTTCTAGCTCTTTTACTGTCCACTCGAGGGTTGATGTAATATAATATCTATGAAGTGGTCAGAAAATTTCCCTGAGGAAATTCCAGGAGGTCCATTAACTGTAGACGAGAGTACAGGGACTTTCTTGCAGTAAGTTCAAAGTTCTCAGGTCACAGAAGCTAGAAAGACTGGTTTTACTCTTATGGACCTTGATACTCATGTACTGGCTTCAATTCACATATGCTAGTAGTAGAACTTTTTTTTTTTTGCTGGTGGGAACTGAACTCAAGACCTTGCACTTGCCAGGAAGGCACCTGTGCTGCTTAACTATATTCCTAGCTTTCCCTTTTTGTTTTGTGATAATTATTCAAATGGTTTTTTAACAGAATCTGGTACATTTCTCAAAGTACAGTGAGACTCACCCTCAGGAGAAAATGTAGCTGGATGTATCATGATCAAAGTGTGATGACTGTAATACATGAACTGCAATTTCATATTTTAACTATTTCATGTGACTTTCTAGCCATAGCATACCTTCTGTTCCCAAGATCCATGACCTCTTGAGTTACTGTTTCTAGAAAAGGAAATAATGCAATCCATTTGTTAGAATTCATATATTAAAATGGAACTTCGCATGTAATACGGATGACCTTTATGTTTTCCCTGTTTACTTGAATAAAACAGAAAAATAAATGCTAAGACTTTAACCCTTAACTGTCTCATGTTCCATTTCTGGAACACCTATATTTATGGAACAAAATAATTTTTCTCTTGAAATTCTTGTTCGTTTGATTGTTTCTAGGTAACATATATGAATTTCATGCAAAAAATTAAAAAATTGCAATCTTTGGCAGGGTTAAGAGACCTTAACATTCATACAGAAGAGAAACTATACCTGTATGTGTCTACATCAAGGAGAAAAAAGCTATTTAAGTATCTCATTTGTTCTTGCCTTCATTTTTAGTTTTATGTATTTATTAATTTATTGAAAATTAAAATGCACCTATAAATTAACAATTTTGGGGGTACACAAAGAAGCATTTTATAAACTAATTCACTTATGATTACAGAACAATCATATACACTTAGATATATTCTGTACCCTTTTGATCATTTTATTTAGGTTTTTGTGCTATTCATAACTGTAACTCTCATATTTCTTTGTCATTTAAAAAGAGTAACTATATTCTTTAGAGCGCCAATTTTGAAGATAACTTATTTCCATAACTCACTCAAAAACAATGGTAAAAAATTACAATTAGGTAGGCGCTTAAATGACATAAAGCAAATAATTACCATTCTTTAAAAATATCAAAATATGCTAACATCAAAAAGATAGCCCACTATTTTGAAATGGCCTGTGTTTTTCAATTTCTTACATTTATGGGTGTTAAATGGAAGACAAAGCAGTTAATTATAAAAAAATTCAATGTGAAAATACTTGGAAACATTTCTCAGTCTTACTTTTATATAACAGTCCAATCTCAAGTCCAACATCTGGAATCTCTTTAGTCCACTATATTGCAAACTGAATGCTAATCACCATTAGAGAGCTTGTTGAAAACCCTAAACCTGCAGAATCATTATACCTGTATTTCAAACACTCAAGCTGCTTCTAAGGACACCAAAGGTTAAGAATTACTGCTTAAGGCATAAAAGCCCATTTTTCAGGCTCAATAATGCCTTAAATAATGGTGGAATGCTGCACTTCATTGTTTTTGAATGCCAATACTTATCACTACCCAGTGGTAAAAATTGTTTATTTCTGCTTTTTTATGAATACTGAGGAGAATCCAATTAACATTCTGTAAAGCAAAATTTAGGGAAAGTCAAAATTTTACAGCAGTAATTTCCTTGGCATTTTTATTCACTTTTTTATCTACGGTAATATACCATTTTGTAATTAATCATAAAAATTTCTTTTGGTATTTTAAAGAACACAGTTCTGCAAGATTTGATTAGGCTTTTAAGTGTCACTTATTATTTTACCACAAATTGAAAGATGCTTATTGAGCTGTATTGTTTACCTTTTTATTTTTTGTAGCACTGTGGTTGAACCTAGGGTATTCATATTGAGCTATATCCTCAGCCTTTTTGATTTTTGTTTTGAGATAATCCAAGCTGTGCTTGAACTCATGATCTTGCTACTTCTGCCTACCACAGTGCTAAGATTATATGCATGTGCTGCTATGCCTGGCTCATATTTTGTTTTAAAAATAAATATGCAATAAAATTCTACTAGATTTGAAATTTCAACACCTGAAATTTGCTGAACATCTAAATAATCATGTTCTTCATATCCAAGTGTATCTGCGAGGTAAACATGACTTTACTGAAAAGTGAAGACATAAGCACTAGTTCATAAGACATTGTTCTTTGGGTTCTACAGTTTCCTCATTTTAAGAAAAATATCTTTTAAAAATAAGGTTTTAGAGATCAACTGTAAGAGAATAAAGTGGGACCAAGGACAAATAGGAGGTTTAGAAAGATGCACACGCACAACTGAAATAAGCAGTGTTCATTTACATACCACTGGGAAAGAAAACAGAAGCTTGCTTCTACTGAAACAGTAAGTAAGTGTTTCATAATCAAGAGGTATTACATAGGTCTCTTTCAAATTTGCATGAAGAATTCAAAGAAGGAAACTCAGGCACCTTGCTGACAATCTCCCTGCTGGAGTGGCAGCCTGACCTCGCCTGCAGCCACTAGGATCACCTAATTCCAACAGAAAACTGGGAGAGCAGGAACATTCACAGTAGCTACCATGTGACAGAGTGAGATTCAGCTCCGGTGCAGTCCACGAGAAAGGTGAAGACCAGCAGGTGAAAACCGTAGGGAATCAGGTTTAGACCAATTATGAGGACTAACCAAAGTCATGATTTATTTAAGCAAAGAAAACTTTATTTCTGCTATACATAACATAGTTTTTTGTTTTGTTTTGTTTTGTTTTCTTCAAGAGACTTAATTTCTTCCACACTTAACAACATATTATTCTAAGAAACAACTCCGGTATTAGTTTTAGCATTAAGATATGGATTTTATAATACATGTCAGCCACCCCCGATTTCCAGATAAAACAATGCTGTGCAGACTATCAGGTATGTGAAAAAAAAAAGCTGTCAGCTGTCCACAGGGAGTGCGTCCAGTCACATTTTCAGTCAGTCAGCTGAGGATTACGTCATTACTTAGTCTTTCTTCTGTAGAAAGAACACAACACAAGTATGAAAATCATCACCTAAAACAGCTGTTGTATATGGTATTCCTAAAATGTTAGGAATTCTTTTATTTCAATAAAACTAGCATGGTCTGTTTAATCATAGCTGCTTCCAAAATAGCAAGACCAAACTTAGAAGAATGGTGCAAGCAGGTACTGTATTATACTTCTAGAGGAAAATGCTGTGAATTAATAAAAAATCCGATGCTCTGAAACAATTTATGTCTATTTTCTTTGGCTAGTAAGGGAAATATATTATGCACATAGGACCATCACAAAATGAAACTCAACTGCTTTCAGCATTATATTCTTCAATCACTTTCTTCTCCTATTTCCTGTATGTGGCTCTCTAGATATTATGTTTATTCCTTAGAAACAAGAAAAGCAAGCTGTTTGCATCCTCTTCAAATTAAAGGAACAGGTACATCTCCTCCACACTAAAAATCTTCAGTTATCAAAATCATGTCAAATTTGGGAAAGTCTACCATACTCTCGGCAAATCTTCAAATAAGTTTGCGTATTAAAGACAGGGTTCTCACTACATCACCCAGGCTGGCCTGGACTCAGGCTCAAGCGAACCTCCTGCTTCAGCCCCAAGTGGCTGAAGTATTGGTATGCCGTATGTTTAACACACGGGGTGGGGGTGGGGGTGGGGGAGAACACACTCTCATTATGCAGGGAGCCCTTGGTAAACAAAAGATGCACAGCAAAAATAAACAAACAAGCCATGATACAATTAGAAGCCAATAAAATTAGAGCTAATTACATCCTGCCCAAATAACCATTTCAACTAATCTGATCCTACTTAGTCTTTGCCCTGAATAAGAATAAAAGAAAAAAA
>PVJX010028824.1:0-23499 GCA_004027295.1 Dolichotis patagonum | reverse complement strand
TCATAACAGGTCACTGTGATTTTGCAATTGGGAATTGTGATGTCATAAAAGTTAATTGTTCTGCTATAAGTAGGCAATATGAGCTCATCATTGGGGAGTTGTTTTGCTATCATAGGGAATGGTGATGTTCCAAATGGGCATCATGAGTTCACAAAATGGCACTGTAGGGTGACAATACAACATTGTGATATCTTAGTGGAGCCCTGTGGTGTCACAATGGTCCTGGTGATATCAGAGTGGGCAATTGTGATGTCACCAAGCGAAACTGTAAAGTCAAAAGGAGAGTTGCGAGGTCACAATAGAACACATGTCACAATAGCACATTATAGTCACAGAGGCCTAGCATGATGCTATAATGTGATACCATGATGTCATATCCATCATTATGGTGTCACAATTGGCCACTGTGATGTTGTAAGATAATTTAAATGTCATGATGAGAATTGTGAGATCTTTATTGTGAATTGTGATGTCACATTGGCAGTATATGAAGTCACAGTAGGGCGTTATGAGGTCACAGTAGAATATGGTGATGTCACCGCAGGAATAGGAAAAAAAGGAAAGGAAGAAAAAGGAAAGAATTATCAAACTGGCATCTGGTTTTGCGTGTGTGTGAACCAATTATTAAAAGACATAGATAAAAATATTACAATTCTTCCAATATCTTGAAACTGGAAAAAAATTCTTAAATGCCTGAAAAAGCCAATGTTACATTCAAGTGAAGGCATTTGTTATCAGAAACAAGCTGAAACATAAATGTTAGAACTCCCAATCCAGGACTATTTCTGGGCCTGGAGTTGTATGAAATGTAGCATGGTCCCTTCAAAGAGCTGCCAATCATGATTAAGGTAAGCATAGGTAGTGATGGCGCCCTAATGGTGCACTATCTGATCAGAATGGAAATTATGAGCTAATGATGTGGCTTTATACAGTCAGAATGGGGGAAGTGTGAGATCCTAATGGGGGTATTCTGATGGCACAGCAGAGAATTGTGATGTCCTAATGGGATTTTTGATATCACAATAGGGAATTTGGAGGTCTCAGTGGGGCATAGTTACTGCATAAAATAATGGCATGAGAGCATGATGAGCACACTGAGACGATAACGAGGGCAATGTGAGAAAATAATGGGGAATTGGAAGTAAACTAGAAAAGTATGTCCGCATGGGGTAGAGAGGTATCACGAAAGGACGCTGTGATGTCACAATGTAGTATTGTTGTGCCACAATGATGCATCTACTGTTATCACTGAAGAAATGTAATGTCATATGGGTTAATTGTGATGCTGTAATGGATGATTATCTTATCATGATGGGGAATTCTGATGTCATATGTATCACTATGATGTCACAACACGGTGTTGTGAGGCCACAATAGGATGTGTGAAGTCACCATAAGGAATGATGATGTCACAATGGGATATTTCGATGCCATATTTCGAACAGTGATGTCATAATTTGCAACTATGTTGTCACAGTGGGGTATTGTAGTAACATAAATGTTGATTGTGCTGCTCTAGTGAGGGCAATGTGAGGTCATAATAGGGTAATTGTGGTGTCACACTGGAAATGATGGTGTCACAGTGGGCCAAGCTAGTGTCACCACACCTTGATGTGACAGTGAATCATCACCCTGTCAAAAAGGGGAATTTTGATGCTATAATGGGGACTCTGATGTCATCATGGGCACTTTTGCCACACTGGGAGGTTATCATGCCACAAAAGAAAACTGTAACATCATTGGGGAATTATCTGGTCATAATGGGGTATTGACAAGTCACAAGAAGGGTATCATAATATCAAAATAAGGCAGCGTGGTGTCACAATTGGGTATTGTAATGCCATAATGTAGAACTGTGATGTCATAACATGTCACTGTGATGTTGCAATTGGGAATGGTGATGTCAAAAAGTTTAATTATCCTGCTATAAATAGGCAACATGAGCTCATAATTGGGGAGTAGATTGGCTATCATGGGGAATGGTGATGTTCCATTTGGACAGCATGAGGTCACAATATGGCATTATTGGGTGACCATACAACATTGTGATATCATGGTTGGGCACTGTGATGTCACACTGGTCCTGGTGATAACACAGTGAGCAATTGTGATGTCACAGTGGGCAATCATGTGGTCACAAATGAAAATTGTAATGTCATATTGGGAGTTGCGAGGTCACAAGTGAACACATGTCACAATAGGGCATTATGATGTCACAAAGGCATAGTATGATGCTATAATGTGATACCATGATGTCATGTCCATCATTGTGGTGTCACAATTGGTAATTGTGATGTTGTAAGACAATTTAAATATCATGATGAGAATTGCGAGATCTTAATTGTGAATTATGATGTCAAATTGGCAGTATGCGAGGTCACAGTTGGGCGTTATTGTGTCACAGTAGGACATGGTGATGTCACAGCAGATATAGGAAAATAAAGGAAAGGAAGGAAAAGGAAAGATATCAAACTGGCATCTGGTTTTCTGTGTGTGTGAACCTGGTATTAAAAGAAATAGATAAAAAAATTCCAATTTTCCCATGATGTTGAGACTGGAATAGTGTTCTTACATGCCTGAAAAAGCAAATGTTACATTCAAGTGAAGGCATTTGTTAGCAGACACAAGTTGAAGCATAAATCTTAGAACTATGAATCCAGTCATTTTTTGGCCGGCAGCTGTGTGAAGTGTAGTATGGTACCCTCGAAGATGTTCTATTCATAATTAAGGTAAGCATTGTTTGTGATGGGGCCCTAATGGAGCATCATGTGATTCAAATGGAACTTATGAGATAATGATGTGGCTTTATAAAGTCAGAATGTGGGAAGTGTGAGATCCTAATGGGTGTATCCTGATGGCAGATCAGAGAATTGTGATGTTATAATGGGATAATTGATATCACAATAGGGAACTTTAAGGTCACAGTGGCACATCATGATAGCATAAAGGAATGGCATGGTACCCTAATGGGGACACTGAGATGATAACCAGGGCAATGTGAGATCATAATGGGGAATTGTGAAGTAACAGTAAAAAGTATGTCATCATGGCGTGCAGTGGTGTCAAAACAGGGTGCTGTGATTTCACATTGGAGTGTTGTTCTGTCACAATGGTGCATCCAGGGTTATCGCTGGAGAACTGTTATGTCACAGGGGTTTATTTTCATGCTGTAATGGATGATTATGATATCATGATGGGGAATTCTGCAGTCATATGGAGATCTATGATGTCACAATGGGATGTTGTGATACCAAAATAGGATGTGTGAATTCAAAATAAGGCACGATGATGTCACAATGGGATATTATGATGCCATATTTGGTTCAGTGATGTCATAATGTGCAACAATATTGTCAGTGTGGGAACTTGTAATATCATAAAGTTGATTGTGCTGCACTAATGAGGGCAGTGTGAGGACTTAATAGGGTAATTGTGGTGTCACAGTGGAAAAGATTATGTCACAATGGGCCAAGCTAATGTCACCACAAGGCACCTTGATGTGACAGTGAAGCATTACCCTGGGAAAAAAAGGAATTGTGATGCTATAATATGGACTGTGATATTATCATGCGCACTTGTGTCACCCTGGGAGGTTATGATGTCACAAAAGAAAACTGTAACCTCAATGAGGAATTGTCTGGTCATAATGGGGTATTGAAAAGTCACGAAGAGGACATCATGATGTCAAAATAGGGAGGGGTGTTGTCACAATGGGCCATTGCAATGCCATAATGTGGAACTATGATGTTATAACAGGTCATTGTGATGTTGCAATTGGGAATTGTGATGTCATAAAGGTTAATTGTGCTGCTATAATTAGGCAATATGAGCTCATCTTTGGGGAATTGTTTTGCTATTATGGGGAATGGTGATGTTCCAACTGGGCATCATGAGTTCAAAAAATGGCACTGTATGGTGACAATACAATATTGTGATATCTTAGTGGGGTACTGTGTTATCACAATGGTCCTGGTGATATCACAGTGAGCAATTGTAATGTCACCAAGGGAAGTTGTAAATTCAAAAGGAGAGTTGCGATTTCACAATGGAACACATGTCACAATAGGGCATTATAATGTCACAAAGGCCTAGCATGATGCTATAATGTGATACCGTGATGTCATATTCATCACTATGGTGTCACAATTGGCAATTGTGATGTTGTAAGATAATTTCAATGTCATGATGAGAATTGAGAGATCTTTATTGTGAATTGTGATGGCATATTGGCAGTATACGAGGTCAAAATAGGGCATTATGAGGTCACAGTAGGACATGGTGATGTCACAGCAGGAATAGGAAAAGAAAGGAAAGGAAGGAAAAGGAAAGAAATATCAAACTGGCATCTGGTTTTGTGTGTGTGAGAACCAAGTATTAAAGACATAGATAAAAATATTACAATTTTTCCAATATCTTTGGACTGGAAAAGAGTTCATAAATGCCTCAAAAATCCAATTTTACATTCAAGTGAAGGCATTGATTATCAGAAACAAGCTGAAACATAAATCTTAGAACTCTCAATCCAGTACTTTTTCTGGGCCTGGAGCTGTATGAAGTGTAGCAGGGTCCCTTCAAAGAGCTTCTAATCATAATTAAGGTAAACATACATTGTGATGGGGCCCTAATGGAGCACTATCTGAACAAAATGGAAATTAAGAGCTAATGATGTGGCTTTATAAAATCAGAATGGGGGAATAGTGAGATCCTAATGGGCGTATTCTGATGGCACAGCAGAGAATTGTGATTTCATAATGGGATATATGATATCACAATTGGGAATTTGGAGTTCTCAATGGCGCATTGTGACTGCATATAGGAATGGCATGTTAGCATGATGAGCACACTGAGAGGATAACGAGGGCAATGTGAGAATATAATGGGGAATTGGAAGTAAACGTGAAAAGTATGTCCGCATGGGGTACAGTGGTATCAAAAAAGGACGCTGTGATGTCACAGTGGAGTGTTGTTGTGCCACAATGATGCATCTACTGTTATCACTGAATAAATGTAATGTCACATGGGTTAATTGAGATGCTGTAATGGATGATTATGATATCATGATGGGGAATTCTGAAGTCATATGGATCACTATGATGTCACAACACGGTGTTGTGATACCACAATAGGATGTGTGAAGTCACCATAAGGCATGTTGATGTCACAATGGGATATTTCTATGCCATATTTTGAACAGTGATGTCATAATGTGCAACTATGTTGTCACAGTGGGGTATTGTAATAACATAAGTGTTGATTTTACTCCTCTAGTGAGAGCCATCTGAGGTCATAATAGGGTAATTGTGGTGTCACACTGGAAATGATGATGTCACAGTGTGCCAAGCTAGTGTCACCACAATTTGATGTGACAGTGAAGCATTATCCTGTGAAAAAGGGGAATTTTGATGCTATAATGGGGACTCTGATGTCATTATGGGCACTTGTGCCACACTGGGAGGTTATCATGTCACAAAAGAAAACTGTAAAATCAATGGGGAATTATCTGGTCATAATGGGGAATTGATAAGTCATGAAAAGTGTATCATAATGTTAAAATAGGGCAGCATGGTGTCACAATTGGGTATTGTAATGCCATAATGTGGAACTATGTTGTCATAACATGTCACTGTGATGCTGCAATTGGGAATTGTGATGTCAAAAATGTTAATTATGCTGCTATGAATAGGCAACATGAGCTCATAATTGGGGAGTAGATTGGGTATCATGGGGAATGGTGATGTTTCATTTCGGTAGCATGAGGTCAAAATATGGCATTATTGGGTGACCATAAAATATTGTGATATCATGGTGGGGCACTCTGAGGTCACAATGGGCCTGATGATATCACAGTGGGCAATTGTGATGTCACAGTGGGCAATCATGAGTTCACAAAGAAAATTGTAATGTCATAAAGGGAGTATCGAGGTTACAAGTGAACACATGTCACAATAGGGCATTATGATGTCACAAAGGCATAGCATGATGCTATAATGTGATACCATGATGTCATGTCCATCATTGTGGTGTCACAATTGGTAATTGTGATGTTGTAAGACAATTTAAATGTCATGATGAGAATTGCGAGATCTTAATTGTGAATTATGATGTCAAATTGGCAGTATGCGAGGTCACAATTGGGCATTATTGTGTCACAGTAGGACATGGTGATGTCACAGCAGATATAGGAAAAAAAAGGAAAGTAAGGAAAAGGAAAGATATCAAACTGGTATCTGGTTTTCTGTGTGTGTGAACCTAGTATTAAAAGAAATAGATAAAAAAATTTCCAATTCTCCCATGATCTTGAGACTGGAATAGTGTTCTTAAATGCCTGAAAAAGCAAATGTTACTACATTCAAGTGAAGGCATTTGTTAGCAGACACAAGTTGAAGCATAAATCTTAGAACTCTCAATCCAGTCCTTTTTTTGCCCGGCAGCTGTATGAAGTGTACTAGGGTACCCTGGAAGATCTTCTATTCATAATTAAGGTAATCATCGTTTGTGATGGGGCCCTAATGGAGCATTATGTGATCAAAATGGAACTGGTGAGCTAATGATGTGGCTTTATAAAGTCAGAATGTGGGAAGTGTGAGATCCTAATGCGGGTATCTTGATGGCATAGCAGGGAATTGTGATGTCATAATGGTATATTTGATATCACAAGAGGGAATTTGAAGGTCAGAGTGGCACATAATGATAGCATAAATGAAATGCACGGTACCATAATGGGGACACTGGGATGATAACCAGGGCAATGTGAGATCACAATGGGGAATTGTGAAGTAACAGTAAAAATTATGTCATCATGGGGTGCAGTGGTGTCACAATAGGGTGCTGTGATGTCACAGAGGAGAGTTGTTCTGTCACAATGGTGCATCCAGTGATATCACTGGAGAACTGTGATGTCACAAGGGTTTATTTTGATGCTGTAATCAATGATTATGATATCATGATGGGAAATTCTGCAGTCATATGGAGAACTATGATGTCAAAATGGGATGTTGTGATACCAAAATAGGACGTGTGAATTCAAAATAAAGCATTACGATGTCACAATGGGATATTTTGATGCCATATTTGGTACAGTGATGTCATAATGTGCAAGTCTGTTGTCACATTGGGAAATTGTAATATCATAAAGGTTGATTGTGCAGCACTAATGATGGCAATGTGAGGACTTAATAGGGCAATTGTGGTGTCACAGTGGAAATGATGATGTCACAATGGGCCAAGCTAATGTCACCAAAAGGCACCTTGATGTGACAGTGAATTATTACCCTGTGAAAAAAAGGAATTGTGACGCTATAGTCGGGAATGTGATGTCATCATGGGCACTTGTGTCACACTGGGAGGTCATGATGTCACAAAAGAAATCTGTAACATCAATGAGTAATTGTCTGGTCATAATGGGGTATTGACAAGTCACGAAGATGACATGATGATGTCAAAATAGGGTGGGGTACTGTCACAATGGGGCATTGCAATGCCATCATGTGGAACTGTGATGTCATAACAGGTCACTGTGAAGTTGCAATTGGGAATTGTGATGTCATAAAGGTTAATTGTGCTGATATAATTAGGCCACATGAGCTCATCATTGGGGAGTTGTTCTGCTAAAAGGGGAATGGTGATGTTCCAACTGGGCAACATGCATTCAGAAAATGGCCCTGTAGGGTGACAATATAACATTCTGATAACTTAGTGGGGCACTGTGTTGTCACAATGGTCCTGGTGATATCACAGTGGGCAATTGTGATGTCACCAAGGGTTATTTAAAGTGAAAAGGAGAGTTGTGCAGTCACAATAGAACACTTGTCACAATAGGGAATTATAATGTCACAAAGGCCTAGCATGATGCGATAATGTGATACCGTGATGCCATATGCATCATTATGGTGTCACAATTGGCAATTGTGATGTTGTAAGATAATTTAAATGTCATGATGAGAATTGTGAGATCTTTATTGTGCATTGTGATGTTATATTGGCAGTATACGAGGTCACAATAAGGCGTTATGAGGTCACATTAAGACATGGTGTTGTCACAACAGGAATAGGAAAAGAAAGGAAAGAAATATCAAACTGGCATCTGGTTTTGTGTGTGTGTGAACCAAGTATTAAAAGACATAGATAAAAATATTAGAATTCTTCCAATATCTTGAGACTTAAATGCCTGAAAAAGCCAATGTTACATTCAAGTGAAGGCATTTGTTAGCAGAAACAATCTGAAACATAAATCTTAGAACACTCAATCCAGTACTTTTTCTGGGCCCAGAGCTTTATGAAGTGTAGCAGGGTCCATTCAAAGAGCTTCTAATCATAATTTAGGTAAACATACGTTGTGATGGGGCCCTAATGGAGCACTACCTGATCAAAATGGAAATTATGAGCTAATGATGTGTCTTTATAAAGTCAGAATGGGGGAATAGTGAGATCCTAATGGGGGTATTCTGATGGCACAGCAGAGAATTGTGATGTCATAATGGGATTTTTGATTTTACAACAGGGAATTTGGAGGTCACATTGGGGCATAGTGACTGCATAAAGGAATTGCATGATAGCATGATGAGCACACTGAGAGGATAATGAGGGCAATGTGAGAACATAATGGGGAATTGGAATTGAACGTGAAAAGTTTGTCCACATGGGGTACAGTGGTATCACAAAAGGAAGCTTTGATGTCACACTGGAGTGTTGTTGTACCACAATAATGCATCTACTGCTATCACTGAAGAAATGTAATGTCACATGGGTTAATTGTGATGCTGTAATGGATGATTATGATATCATGATGGGGAATTCTGAAGTCATATGGATCACTATGATGTCACAACGCGGTGTTGTGATACCACAATAGGATGTGTGAAGTCACCATAAGGCATGATGATGTCACAATGGGATATTTCGTTGCCATATTTCGAACAGTGATGTCATAATATGCAACTATGTTGTCACAGTGGGGTATTGTAGTAACATCAATGTTGATTGTGCTGCTCTAGTGAGGGCAATGTGAGGTCATAATAGGGTAATTGTGGTGTCACAGTGGAAATGATGATGTCACAATGGGCCAAGCTAATGTCAGCATAAGGCAACTTGTTGTGACAGTGAAGCATTACCCTGTGAAAAAAAGGAAGTGTGACGCTATAATGGGGACTGTATTGTCATCATGGGCACTTGTGTCACACTGGCAGGTTATGATGTCAGAAAAGAAAGCTGTAACGTCAATCAGGAATTGTCTGGTCATAATGGGGTATTCACAAGTCACGAAGAGAACATCATGATGTCAAAATAGGGCCGGGTGGTGTCACAATGGGTCATTGTAATGCCATAATGTGGAACTATGATGTCATAACAGGTCACTGTGATGTTGCAATTGGGAATTGTGATGTTATATATGTTAATTGTGCTGCTATATTTAGGCAACATGAGCTCAACATTGGGGAGTTGTTTTGCTATCATGGGGAATGGTGATGTTCCAACTGGGCATCATGAGTTTACAAAATGGCACTCTATGTTAACAATACAACATTGGAATATCTTAGTGGGAGCACTGTGGTGTCACAATGGTCCCTGTGATAGCACCATGGGCAATTGTGATGTCACCAAGGGAAATTGTAAAGTCCAAAGGAGAGTGGCGTGGGCACAATAGAACACATGTCACAATAGGGAATCATAATGTCACAAAGGCCTAGCATGATGCAATAATTTGATACCGTTATGTCATATCCATCATTATGGTGTCACAATTGGCAATTGTGATGTTGTAAGATAATTTAAATGTCATGATGAGAATTGTGAGATCTTTATTGTGAATGGTGATGTCACATTGGCAGTATACAAGGTCAAAATAGGGCGTTATGAGGTCACAGTAGGACATGGTCATGTCACAGCAGGAATAGGACAAGAAAGGAAAGGAAGGAAAAGGAAAGAAATATCAAACTGGCATCTGGTTTTCTCTGTGTGTGAACCAAGTAATAAAAGACATAGATAAAAATATTACAATTCTTCCAATATCTTGAGATAGGCAAAGAGTTCTTAAATGCCTGAAAAAGCCAATGTTTCATTCAAGTGAAGGCATTTGTTAGCAGAAACAAGCTGAAACATAAATTTTTGAACTCTCAATCCAGTAGTTTTTCTGTGCCTGGAGCTGTATGAAGTGTAGCAGGGTCCCTTCAAAGAGCTTCTAATCATAATTAAGGTAAACATACGTTGTGATGGGGCCCTAATCGAGCACTATCTGATCAAAATGGAAATTATGAGCTAATGATGTGGCTTTACAAAGTCAGAATGGGGGAAGAGTGAGATCCTAATGGGGGTATTCTGATGGCACAGCAGAGAATTGTGATGCCATAATGGCATTTTTGATATCACAATAGGGAATTTGGAGGTCACAGTGGGGCATAGTGACTGCATAAAGGAATGGCATGATAGCATGATGAGCACACTGAGAGGATAATGAGGGCAATGTGAGATGATAATGGGCAATTGGAAGCAAACATGAAAAGTATGTCCCAATGGGGTACAGTGGTATCACAATAGGACGCTGTGATGTCACAGTGGAGTGTTGTGCCACAGTGATGCATCTACTGTTATCAGTGAAGAAATGTAATGTCACATGGGTTTATTGTGATGCTGTAGTGGATGATTATGATATGATGATGGGGAATTCTGAAGTCATATGGATCACTATGATGAAACAGTGCGGTGTTGTGATACAACAATAGGATGTGTGAAATCACCATAAGGCATGATGATGTCACAGTGGAATATTTCAATGCCATATTTTGAACAGTGATGTCATAATGTGCAACTATGTTGTCACAGTGGGGTATTGCGGTAATATAAATGTTGATTGTGCTGCTCTAGTGTGGGTAATGTGAGGTCATATTAGGGAAATTGTGATGTCACACTGGAAATGATGATGTCACAGTGGGCCAAGCTAGTGTCACCACACCTTGATGTGACAGTGAAGCATTACCCTGTGAAAAAGGGTAATTTTGATGCTATAATGGGGACTCTGATGTCATCATGTGCACTTGTGCCACACAGGGGGGTTATCATATCACAAAAGAAAACTGTAACATCAATGGGGAATTATCTGGTCATAATGGGGAATTGAAAAGTCACCAGAAGTGTATCATAATTTCAAAATAGGGCAGCATGGTGTCACAAGTGAGTATTGTAATGCCATAATGTCGAACTATGATGTCATAACATGTCACTGTGATGTTGCAATTGGTAATTGTGATGTCAAAAATGTTAATTATGCTGCTATAAATTGGCAACATGAGCTCATAATTGGGGAGTAGATTGGCTATAATGGGGAATGGTGATGTTCCATTTGGGCAGCATGAGGTCACAATATGGCATTTTTGATTGACCATACAACTTTGTGATATCATGGTGGGGCACTGTGATGTTACAATTGTACTGGTGATATCACAGTGGGCAATTGTGATATCACAGTGGGCAATCAGGATACCTCAAAGGAAAATTGTAATGTCATACTGGGTGTTCCGAGGTCACAATAGAACACATGTCATAATAGAGCATTATGATGTCACAAAGGCATAGCATGATGCCAAAATGTGATAGCATGATATCATATCCATCATTATGCTGTCACATTTGGCAATTGTGACATTGTAATATAATTTAAATGCCATGATGAGAATTGTGAGATCTTTATTGTGAATTGTGATGTCACATTGGCAATATACGAGGTCACCATAGGGTGTTATGATGTCATAGTAGGACATGGTGATGTCACAGCAGGAAAAGGAAAAGAAAGGAAAGGAAGGAAAAGGAAAAAAATATGAAACTTACATCTGGTTTTGGGGTTGTAACCTAAAATTAAAAGAAATAGATAAAAAAACTTACAATTCTTCAAATATATTGAGACTGGAAAAGAGTTCTCAAATGCCTGAAAAAGCAAATGTTACATTCAAGTGAAGGCATATTTTAGCAGAAACAATTTGAAACATAAATCTTAGAACCCTGAATCCAGCACTTTTTATGGGCCTGGATGTGCATGAAGGGTTATAGGGTGCCTTCGTAGATCTTCTAATCATAATTAAGCTAAACATGGGTTGTGATGGGGCACTATTGGGGCAATATGTGATCAAAATGGAAATTATGAGCTAATGATGTGGCTTTATAATGTCAGAATGGGTGAAGAGTGAGATCCTAATCGGGGTTTCCTGATGGCACTGCAGAGAATATTTAGGTCATAATGGGATATTTGATGTCACAATAGGGACTTTGGAGGTCACAGTGGGGCATAGAGTCAGAATAAAGGAATGCCATGATACCATAATGAGGACACTGAGATGATAACGAGCCCAATGTGCGATCATAATTGGGAATTGTGAAGTAACAGTGAAAAACATGCATCCTGGGGTACAGTGGTATCCCAATAGGGAGCTGTGATGTGACAGTGGAGTGTTGTTCTGTCACAAGGATGCATCGACTGTTATCACTCGAGAACTGTGTTTTGACAAAGGATTATGGTCATGCTGTAATGGATGATTATGATATCATGATGGGGAATTCTGAAGTCATATGGAGAACTATGATGTCACAATGTGGTGCTGTGATTCCACAATAGGATGTGTGAAGTCACAATGAGGCATGATGATTCCAAAATGGAATATTTTGATGCCATATTTGGTACAGTGATGTAATAATGTGCAACTATGTTGTCACAGTGGGGAATTGTGGTATCATAAAGGTTGATTGTGCTGCTCTCATGAGGGCACTGTGAGGTCATAATAGGGTAATTGTGATGTCACACCGGAAATGATGATGTCACAATGGGCCAAGCTAGTCTCACCACAGGTCACCTTGAGGTGAAAGTGAATCATTACCCTGTGAAAAGGGGGAATTGTGATGGAATAATGGGGACTGTGATGTCACAATGGGCACTTGTGTCACTTTGGGCAGTTATGATGTCACAAAAGAAAACTTTAACATCCATAGAGAACTCTGTTCATAATGGGGAATTGACAAGTCATGATGAGGGTATCATCAAGTCAACATAGGACAGTGTGCTGTCACAACGGGGTACTGTAATGCCATAATGTGGAACTATGATGTCATAACATGTCACTGTGATGTCACAGTTGGGAATGGTGATGTCATAAATGTTAATTGTGCTGTTATAATTAGGCAACATGTGCTCATAATTTAGGAGTAGTTTTGCTACAATAGGGAATTGTGGTGTTCCAACTGGGCATTATGAGGTAACAATATGGCATTATTGGGTGACAATACAATATTGTGATATCATACTGGGTCACTGTGATGTTACAATTGTAGTGGTGATATCACAGTGGGCAATGGTTATATCACAGTGGGCAATCATGTTATCTCAAAGGAAAATTGGAATGTCATACTGGGAGTTGCGAGGTCACAATAGAACACATGTCATAATAGAGCATTATGATGTCACAAAGGCATAGAATGATGCCAAAATGTGATACCATGATGTCATATCCATCATTGTGGTGTCACATTTGGCAATTGTGATATTGTAAGATAATTTAAATGTCATCATGAGAATTGTGAGAACTTAATTTTGAATTGTGATGTCACATTGGCAGTATACGAGGTCACAATAGGGTGTTATGATGTCACAGTAGGACATGGTGATATCACAGCCGGAGTAGTAAAAGAAAGGAAAGGAAGAAAAAGGAAAATAATAACAAACTTACATCTGGTTTTGTGTGTGTAACCTAGTATTACAAGAAATAGATATAAAATTACAATTCTTCCAATATATTGAGACTCTAAAAGAGTTCTCAAATGCCTGAAAAAGCAAATGTTACATTCAAGTGAAGGCATTTTTTAGCACAAACAATTTGAAACATAAATTTTAGAACTCTGAATCCAGTACTTTTTTGGGGCTTGGAGCTGTATGAAGTGTAGAAAGGTGCCTTGGAAGATCTGCTAATCATAATTAAGGTAAACATAGGTTGTGATGGGACCCTAACGGAGCATTATGTGCTCAAAATGGAAAGTATGAGCTAGTGATGTCGCTTTATGAAGTCAGAATGGGGGAATATTGAGATCCCAATGGGGGTATCCTGATGGCACAGGAGAGAATTGTGATGTCATGATGGGATATTTTATATCACAATAGGGAATTTGGAGATCAGAGTGGGGCATAGTGACAGCATATAGAATGGCATGGTACCATAATGAGGACACTGATATGGTAACTCGGGCAATGTGAGATCACCATGGGGAATTGTGAAGTAACAGTGAAAAGTTTCTCATCATGCGGTACAGTGGTGTCAAAATAGGGTGCTGCGATGTCACAGTGGAGTGTTCTTCTGTCACAATCATGCATCTACTCCTTTCACTGGAATACTGCGATATCACTAGAGTTTATTGTGATGTTGTAATGGATCATTATGACATCATGATGGGGAATTCTTAAGTCATATGGAGAACTATGATGTCACAATGTTGTGTTGTGATACCACAATAGGATTTATGAAGACACAATAAGGCATGATGATGTCACAATGGGATATTTTGAGGCCATATTTGGTATAGTGATCTCATAATATGCATCTATGTTGTTACGGTGGGGAATTGTCGTATCATTAATATTGATTGTGCTGCTCTAATGAGGGCAATGTGAGGTCATAATGGGGAAATTGTGGTGTCACACTGGAAATGATGCTGTCACAATGGGCCAAGTTAGTGTCACCACAGTGCAACTTGAGGTGACAGTGAATAATTATACTGCGAAAAAAAAGGTATTGTGATGCTATAAAGGGGACTTTGATGACATCATGGGCACTTGTGTCACACTGGGCAGCTATGAGGTCACAAGAGAAAACTGTAACATCAACGCAGAATTGTCTGTTCATAAAGGGGAATTGACAATTCCTGATGTGGGTATCATGATGTCAAAATAGGGCGGGGTGGAGTTACAATGGGGTATTGTAATGCCATAATGTGGAACTATGCTGTCATAACATGTCACTGTGATGTCACAATTGGGAATTGTGATGTCATAAAGGTTAATTGTGCTGCTATAATTATAGAACAGGAGCTCATAATCAGGGAGTTGTTTCGCTAAAATATGCAATTGTGATGTTCCCCCTGGGCATCATGAGGTAACAATATGGCATTCTTGGGTGAAAATACAGAATTGTGATATCTTAGTGGGGCACTGTGATGTCACAAAGGTCCTGGTGATATCACAGTGGGCAATGGTGATGTCACAGTGGGCAATCATGATGTCACAAAGAAAATTTTAATGTCATAATGTGAATTGCGAGGTTAAAACAGAACCCATGTCACAATAGGGCATTATGTTGACACAAATGCATAGCATGATGTTATAATATGATACCATGATGTCATATCCATTATTGTGATGTCACAATTGTCAATTGTGATGTTGTAATATAATTTAAATGTCATGATGAGAATTGTGAGATCTTTATTGTGAATTGTGATGTCACATTGGCAGTATACGAGGTCACAATAGGGCGTTATGATGTCATAGTAAGACATGGTGATGTCAGAGCAGGAATAGGAAAAGAAAGGAAAGGAAGGAAAAGGAAAGAAATATCACAGTGGCATGTCGTTTTGTGTGTGTGTGAAGCAAATATTAAAAGACATAGATAAAAATATTATAATTCTTCCAATGTCTTGAGACTGGACAAGAGTTATTAAATGCCTGGAAAAGCCAATTTTACATTCAAGTGAAGGCATTTGTTAGCAGAAACAAGCTGAAACATAAATCTTAGAACTGTCAATCCAGTAATTTTTCTGGGCCTGGTGTTGTATGAAGTGTAGCAGGGTCCCTTCAAAGAGCTTCTAATCATAATTAAGGTAAACATAGGTTGTGATGGGGCCTTAGTGGATCACTATCTGATTAAAATGGATATTATGAGCTAATGATGTGGCTTTATAAAGTCAGAATGGGGGAAGAGTGAGATCCTAATGGGGGTATTCTGATGGCACAGCAGAGAATTGTGATGTCATAATGGGATTTTTGATATCACAATATGGAATTTGGAGGTCAGAGTGGGGCATAGTGACTTCATAAATGAGTGGCATGATAGCTTGATGAGCACACTGAGACGATAATGACGGCAATGTGAGAACATAATGGGGAATTGGAAGTAAACGTGAAAAGTATGTCCCCATGGGGTATAGTGGTGTCACAAAAGGACGCTGTGATGTCACAGTGGAGTGTTGTTATGCCACAATGATGCATCAACTGTTATCACTGAAGAAATGTAATGTCACATGGGTTAATTGTGATGCTGTAATGGATGATTATGATATCATGAAGGGGAATTCTGAAGTCATATGGATCACTACGATGTCACAACGTGGTGTTGTTATACCACAGTAGGATGTGTGAAGTCACCATAAGGCATGATGATGTCACAATGGGATATTTCGATGCCATATTTCAAACAGTGATGTCATAATATGCAACTACGTTGTCACAGTGGGGTTTTATAGTAACATATATGTTGATTGTGCTGCTCTAATGTGGTCAATATGAGGACTTAATAGGGTAATTGTGGTGTCACACTGGAAATCATGATGTCACTGTGGGCCAAGCTAGTGTCACCACACCTTGATGTGACAGTGAGGCATTACCCTGTGAAAAAAGAGAATTTTGGTGATATAAATGGGACTCTGATGTCATCATTGGCACTTTTGCCACACCAGGAGGTTATCATGTCACAAAAGAAAACTGTAACATCAATGGGGAATTATCTGGTCATAATGGGGAAGTGACAAGTCACGAGAAGGGTATCATAATGTCAAAATAGGGCAGCGTGGTGTCACAATTGGGTATTGTAATGAATAATGTGGAACTGTGATATTATAACATGTCACTGTGATGTTGCAATTGGGAATTGTGATTTCAAAAAGTTTAATTATGCTGCTATAATTAGGCAACATGAGCTCATAATTGGGGAGTAGATTGGCTATCATGGAGATTGGTGATATTCCATTTGGGCAGCATGAGGTCACAATATGCCAATATTTGGTGACCATACAACATTGTGATATCATGGTGGGGCACTGTGATGTCACAATGCTCCTGGTGATATCACAGTGGGCAATTGTGATGTCACAGTGGGCAATCATGTGTTCACAAAGGAAAATTGTAATGTCATAATGGGAGTTGCGAATTCACAAGTGAACACATGTCACAATAGGGGATTATGATGTCACAAAGGAATAGCATGATGCTATAATGTGATACTATGATGTCATGTCCATCATTGTGGTGTCACAATTGGTAATTGTGATGTTGTAAGGCAATTTAAATGTCATGATGAGACTTGTGAGATCGTAACTGTGAATTGTGATGTCAAGTTGGCAGTATGCGAGGTCAAAATTGGGCATTATTGTGTCACAGTAGGACATTTTGATGTCACAGCAGATATAGAAAAAGAAAGGAAAGGAAGGAAAGCGAAAGATATCAAACTGGTATCTGGATTTCTCTGTGTGTGAACCTAGTATTAAAAGAAATAGATAAAAAAATTCCAATTCTCCCATGATCTTGAGACGGAAAAAGAGTTCTTAAATGCCTGAAAAAGCAAATGTTACATTCAAGTGAAGGCATTTGTTAGCAGAAACAAGCTGAAACATAAATCTTAGAACTCTCAATCCAGTACTTTTTCTGGCCCTGGAGCTGTATGAAGTGTAGCAGGGTCCCTTCAAAGAGCTTCTAATCATAATTAAGGTAAACATAGGTTGTGATGGGGCCCTAATGGAGCACTATCTGAACAAAATGGAACTTACGAGCTAATGATGTGGCTTTATAAAGTCAGAATGTGGCAAGTGTGATATCCTAATGGGGGTATCCTGATGGCAGAGCAGAGAATTGTGATGTCATAATGGGATATTTGATATCACAATTGGGAATTTGAAGGTCACAGTGGCACATCCTGATAGCCTAAAGGAATGGCACGGTACCATAATGGGGACACTGAGATGATAACCAGAGCAATGTGAGATCATAATGGGGAATTGTGATGTAACATTAAAAAGTATGTCATCATGGGGTTCAGTGGTGTCACAATACGGTGCTGTGATGTCACAGAGGAGAGTTATTCTGTCACAATGGTGCATCCAGTGTTATCACTGGAGAACTGTGATGTCACAAGGGTTTATTTTGATCCTGTAATGGATGATTATGATATCATGATGGGGGATTCTGCAGTAATATGGAGAACTATGATGTCACAATGGGATGTTGTGATACCAAAATAGGATGTGTGAATGCAAAATAAGGCATGATGATGTCACAATGGGATATTTTGATGCCATATTTGGTACAGTGATGTCATAATGTGCAACTATGTTGTCACAGTGGAAAAATGTAATATCATAAACGTTGTGCTGCACTAATGAGGGCAATGCAAGGACTTAATAGGGTAATTGTGGTGTCACCGTGGAAATGATGATGTCACAATGGGCCAAGCTAATGTCACCACAAGGCACCTTGATGTGACAGTGAAGCATTACCCTGTGAAAAAAAGGAATTGTGACGCTATAATGGGGACTGTGATGTCATCATGGGCACTGGTGTCACACTCCGAGGTTAGGATGTCACAAAAGAAAACTGTAACATCAATGAGGAATTGTCTGGTCATAATGGGGTATTGACAAGTCACAAAGAGGACATCATGATGTCAAAATAGGGCGGGGTGGTGTCTCAATGGGGCATTGCAATGCCACAATGTGGAACTATGATGTCATAACAGGTCACTGTGATGTTGCAATTGGGAATTGTGATGTCAAAAAGGTTAATTATGCTGCTATAAATAGGCAACATGAGCTCATATTTCGGGAGTAGATTGGCTATCATGGTTAATTGTGATGCTCCATTTGGGCAGTATCAGGTCACAATATGGCATTACTGGGTGACCATACAACATTGTGATATCATGGTGGGGCACTGTGATGTCACAATGGTCCTGGTGTTATCACAGTGGGCAAATGTGATGTCACAGTGGGCAATCATGAGGTCAAAAAGAAAATTGTAATGTCATAATGGGAGTTGCAAGGTCAGAAGTGAACACATGTCACAATAGGGCATTACGATGTCACAAAGGCATAGCATGATGCTATAATGTGACACCATGATGTCATGTCCATCATTGTGGTGTCACAATTTGTAATTGTGATGTTGTAAGACAATTTAAATATCATGATGAGAATTGTGAGATCTTAATTGTGAATTGTGATGACAAATGGGCAGTATTCGAGGTCACAATTGGGCGTTATTGTGTCACAGTAGGACATGGTGATGTCACAGCAGATATAGGAAAAGAAAGGAAAGGAAGGAAAGCGAAAGATATCAAACTGGTATTTGGTTTTCTGTGGGTGTGCACCTAGTATTAAAAGAAATAGATAAAGAAAATTCCAATTCTCCCATGATCTTGAGACTGGAAAACAGTTCTTAAATGCCTGAAAAAGCAAATGTTACATTCAAGTGGAGGCATTTGTTAGCAAACACAAGTTGAAGCATAAATCTTAGAACACTGAATCCAGTCCATTTTTTTTACCGAAAGCTGTATGAAATGGAGTAGGGTGCCCTCAAAGATCTTCTATTCATAATTATGGTAAACGTTGTTTGTGATGGGGCCCTAATGGAGCATTATGTGATCAAAATGGAACTTATGAGCTAATGATGTGGCTTTATAAAGTCAGAATGTGAGAAGTGTGAGATCCTAATGGGGGTATCCTGACAGCAGAGCAGAGAATTGTGATGTCATAATGGGATATTTGATATCACAATATGGAATTTGAAGGTCACAGTGGCACATCATGATAGCATAAAGGAATGGCACGGTACCATAATGGGGACACTGAGATGATAACCAGGGCAATGTGAAATCATAATGGGGAATTGTGAAGTAACAGTAAAAAGTATGTCATCGTGGGGTGCAGTGGTGTCACAATAGGGTGCTGTGATGTCACAGGGGAGAGTTGTTCTGTCACAATGGTGCATCCAGTTTTATCACTTTAGAACTGTGATTTCACAAGGGTTTATTTTGATGCTGTAATGGATGACTATGATATCATGATGGAGAATTCTGCAGTCATATGGAGAACTATGATGTCACAATGGGGTGTTGTGATACCAAAATAGGATGTGTGAATTCAAAATAAGGCATTATGATGTCACAATGGGATATTTTTATGCCATGTTTGGTACAGTGATGTCATAATGTGCAACTATGTTGTCACAGTGGGAAATTGTACTATCATAAAGGTTGATTGTGCTGCACTAATGAGGGCAATATGAGGACTTAATAGGGTAATTGTGGTGTCACAGTGGAAATAATGATGTCACAATGGGCCAAGCTAATGTCACCACAAAGCATCTAGATGTGACAGTGAAGCCTTACCCTGTGAAAAAAAAGGAATTGTGACGCTATAATGGTTACTGTGATGTCATCATGGGAACTTGTGCCACACTGGGAGGTTATCATGTCACAAAAGAAAACTGTAACCTCAATGCGGAATTATCAGGTCATAATGGGGAATTGACAATTCACGAGAAAGGTATCATAATGTCAAAATAGGGCAGCGTGGTGTCACAATTGGGTATTGTAATGCCATAATGTGGAACTATGTTGTCATAACATGTCACTGTGATGTTGCAATTGGGAATTGTGATGTCAAAAAGGTTAATTATGCTGCTATAAATAGGCAACATGAGCTCATAATTGGGGAGTAGATTGGCTATCATGGAGATTGGTGATATTCCATTTGGGCAGCATGAGGTCACAATATGGCATTATTGGGTGACCATACAACATTGTGATATCATGGTGGGGCACTGTGATGTCACAATTGTCCTGGGGATATCACAGTGCACTACTGTGATGTCACAGTGGGCAATCATGAGTTCAAAAAGGAAAATTGTAATGTCATAATGGGAGTTGCCAGGTCACAAGTGAACACATGTCACAATAGGGCATTATGATGTTACAAAGGCATAGCATGATGCTATAATGTGACACCATGATGTCATGTCCATCATTGTGGTGTCACAATTTGTAATTGTGATATTGTAAGACAATTTAAATGTCATGATATAACGTGATACCATGATGTCATGTCCTTCATTGTCATGTCACAATTGGTAATTGTGATGTTGTAAGACAATTTAAATGTCATGATGAGAATTGTGAGATCTTAATTGTGAATTGTGATGTCAAATTGGCAGGATACGAGGTCACAACTGGGCATTATTGTGTCACAGTAGGACATGGTGATGTCACAACAGATATAGGAAAATAAAGGGAAGGAACGAAAAAGAAAGGTATCAAACTGGTATGTGGTTTTCTGTGGGTGTGCACCTAGTATTAAAAGAAATAGATAAAAAAATTCCAATTCTCCCATGATCTTGAGACTGGAAAAGAGTTCTTCAATGCCTGAAAAAGCAAATGTTACATTCAAGTGAAGGCATTTTTTAGCAGACACAAGTTGAAGCATAAATCTTAGAACTCTGAATCCAGTCCTTTTTTTGGCCAGCAGCTGTATGAAGTGGAGTAGGGTGCCCTCAAAGATCTTCTATTCATAATTATGGTAAACATTGTTTGTGATGGAGCCCTAATGGAGTATTATGTGATCAAAATGGAACTTATGAGCTAATGATGTGGCTTTATAAAGTCAGAATGTGGGAAGTGTGAGATCCTAATGGGGGTATCCTGACGGCAGAGCAGAGAATTGTGATGTCATAATGGGATATTTGATATCACAATAGGAAATTTGAAGGTCACAGTGGAACATCATGATAGCATAAAGGAATGGCACGGTACCATAATGGGGACACTGAGATGATAACCAGGGCAATGTGAGATCATAATGGGGAATTGTGAAGTAACAGTAAAAAGTATGTCATCATGGGGTGCAGTGGTGTCACAATAGGGGGCTGTGATGTCACAGGAGAGAGTTGTTCTGTCACAATGGTGCATCCAATGCTATCACTGGCGAACTGTGATGTCAGAAGGGTTTATTTTGAAGTTGTAATTGATTATTATGATATCATGATGGGGAATTCTGAAGTCATATTGAGAACTAGGATGTCACAATGGGATGTTGTGATACCACAATAGGATGTGTGAATTCAAAATAAGGCATGATGATGTCACAATGGGATATTTTGACGCCATGTTCGGTACAGTGATGTCATAATGTGCAACTATGTTGTCACAGTGGGAAATTGTAGTATCATAAATGTTGATTGTGCTGCACTAGTGAGGGCAATGTGAGGACTTAGTAGGGTAATTGTGGTGTCACAGTGGAAATGATGATGTCACAATGGGCCAAGCTAATGTCACCACAAGGCACCTTGATGTGACAGTGAAGCATTACCCTGTGAAAAAAAGGAATTGTGACGCTATAATGGGGAATGTGATGTCATCATGGGCACTGGTGTCACACTCCGAGGTTAGGATGTCACAAAAGAAAACTGTAACATCAATGAGGAATTGTGTGGTCATAATGGGGTATTGACAAGTCACGAAGATGACATCATGATGTCAAAATAGGGGGTGGTGGTGCCACAATGGGGCATTGCAATGCTATAATATGGAACTATGATGTCATAACAGGTCACTGTGATGTTGCAATTGGGAATTGTGATGTCATAAATGTTAATTGTGCTGCTATAATTAGGCAACATGTGCTCATCATTCGGGAGTTGTTTTGCTATCATGGGGAATGGTGATGTTCCAACTGGTCATCATGAGTTCACAAAATGGCACTGTAGGGTGACAATACAGCATTGTGATAACTTAGTGGGGCCCTGTGGTGTCACAATGGTCCTGGTGATATCACAGTGGGCAATTGTGATGTCACCAAGGGAACTTGTAAAGTCAAAAGGAGAGTTGCGAGGTCACAATAGAACACATGTCACAATAGGGCATTATAATGTCACAGAGGCCTAGCATGATGCTATAATGTGATACCGTGATGTCCTATCCATCCTTATGGTGTCACAATTGGCGATTGTGATGTTGTAAGGTAATTTAAATGTCATGATGAGGTTTGTGAGATCTTTATTGTGAATTGTGATGTCACATTGGCAGTATACGAGGTAACAATAGGGCGTTATGTCGTCACAGTAGGACATGGTGATGTCACAGTAGGAATAGGAAAAGAAAGCAAAGGAAGGAAAAGGAAAGAAATATTAAAGTGGCATCTGGTTTTCTGTGTGTGTGAACCAAGTATTAAAAGACATAGATAAAAATATTACAATTCTTCCAAAATCTTGAGACTGGAAAAGAGTTCTTAAATGCCTGAAAAAGCCAATGTTACATTCAAGTGAAGGCATTTGTTAGCAGAAACAAGCTGAAACATAAATCTTAGAACTCTCAATCCAGTACTTTTTCTGGGCCTGGAGCTGTATGAAGTGTAGCAGGGTCCCTTCAAAGAGCTTCTAATCATAATTAAGGTAAACATAGGTTGTGATGGGGCCCTAATGGAGCACTATCT